>RJWM01048355.1:0-11523 GCA_004363535.1 Dasyprocta punctata
CAGTTTCATGGAAAAATGAATTTTTGGTTTTGATTCCTTCTGTCATGGGCACTCTTATTGTCAAACATTTTTATTCCCATATAAATGTAAGCCACAAGGCAAGTATCCTATTACATCAACTGAATTTATTGCTCTGTAATTAGTGGTTTCTAAATAAATATTAAGTAAGCTATTAGTAATAAAAATGATAGAGAAATCATTTTTCTGTCTCCATTCTTCCATAATTTTCAGCACACACACACACAAACACACACACACACACACACACACACATTCATGCACATACATATTTCTTTCCAGACTTTTCAATTTTCAATACAAAATCTTACTTCACACAAACATACTTTGTCTGTTAGGAGTTTCATAATCTATGTTAATAGCTTCTCTTTAATCTAATATTTCCAAAAATAAGCTAATAATACACACATTCTTCTCTCCATTAATTTAATCCAATAATTTCTCTTGGAAAACGCTGATAGGGCTTAGTTCACTTCTTAATTCTATGGACTGCTGTGTGCTCTTGGGAACCTGACAAATCTGAATGAGCTTGAAGTCCCACTCCTGCCATTCTGAACCCCAACTCTCAAATCAAAGAGAGAAAGAGAAATGTTGTCTTCAGGAATTTAACCTACTTTGACTCAGTCAACTAAATGTAACTCTAAATGAACAGAACATATACTCTGCCTATGAAAACAAAGTAATTGGTCTCTACTTAGTCTAACTTTACTAATAAGAATAGTGACTTTTTGTTATTGTTACAAAGTTTCTCTTACTCATCTTCTCTTTTTATTGACTAAATCTCCAAGGACTATTCTTACACAAATGTTATCAAATTGATTTAAAACATATTCTAAATAATAGAATGCTTAATTTTAAAAAATCACTTATTTTAAAAAGACCTTTCTCTTTACTATTAAAAGTCCTCTCAGTTTGGAGGAGCAACTACAGTTACACTTCTCTTTCTACAGTGGATTCCTCTGGTATGATTGTGTTTATAATCCTTTTGATTTTTATCGATCATATTGCCAACTACATGTTTCTAAACAATTCATGAATAGCTTGACAATTTTTAAAATAAAATTATATTAAACATTCTCTTGCAATTTGTTTTCTTTTCTCTCTAGGTTGCTGAGGTTTATTCACATTTCTGAATGCACTGTTTATATTTATTTTCACAACTTTATGAATTTCAATTATATGATTGAAATGAGATGTATTTATACAATCTTCTATCATTCAGACTATTGTATTTTTCTATTGGGAACGATATTAATAAAACTATTCTTTTATAGCATTCTTGGTGACCATGTACAAACTTATTTAGAGTATAAATCCAGGTAAGGAACTGTAGGATAAGGATATGTATATTTTAAATTTACTAAGTAATATAAATTGTTTTTTCCATATTTCAGAAATTCATATCTGTATCTTTCTATACATGAGAAAAAAATGAGAACAATTTTACATTTTTTGTCCTTGTTCTCTCTCTTTTTGTCTCTCCCTGTCCCCTCATATTGGTTGCTATTCTGTAAGAGGTTATTAGGGTTTTTGAGTCTTTATTTCAATGATTTCAGCTACTTTGAAGGTAACAACAGTGTTTCTAAATTAACCTTATTTAGCATATCTCTTGCAATGTCTTCTGAATTTGTTTCTCTTCTTAATAAATTCTCTACTCAAAGATGCTTTCTGGCATTTTTTCATGTATGCCAGATACTACAAAATTTGTATGCCTAAGAAGATTCTTTTTTTTTCGGCACCGGGGATTGAACTCACAACTTCGCGCCTGCCAGACAGGCACGTAAGCCATTGAGCCAAATTTCCGGCCCTTAAGAAGATTCTTAATAGAACTTCATATTTTAATGACAGTTCTCTTCACCTAATATCTATAAAATTTACATTGATTTATCTAATATTATCAGTGAAAAAAATTTGGTCTCCAAATTTTTTTATTGTTAATGTAATTATTTTAGTTGATTCTTTTCTTCCGGAAGATTTCGTATTTTTGCTTTTATCATCAATAACTGAAATTTTATAAATGATACCTAGGTATTAAATGTTTCCTGCCTGTCTTCTTTGACATTTCAAGGCATTTGCAAATGTGAACACTAGCAAATATTTGTTTTGTAAATTCTGGGATTTTACTTATCTTATCTATTTAAATATTTCTCTGGAGCATTTTTTAAAAAGTCTCTAATTCTGTAAAAAATACAGATTCAGATTTGTTAAAACCTGTCCATCTATCATTTCTCATTAATTTTTAAGTGTTTTTGTTGGATTATCCTTTATGGATATTTTCAGAGGAATTTTTAATCTGTTTTTGCAAATTTTTTCTTATAAATAAATATTGTCTGATTATCCATTCTGTCAATCTTTTATTACAATTTTTAAATTTTACATGTAGATTTTCCTCTTGTATTTTTTCTTTTAATATAAAATATCATTAATACTTGTATTTCTTTTTGTATTTAATGTGTGACTTTTTATTATTTCTTCAAATATGCTAAAATGTTCAGTTTTTAATGACTTTGATCTAGTTTACTTGTTTTGAAAGAAGTACAGGCACTATTTGGCTTATCGATTTGCTGGTGAGCACATATTACGTATTTCTTGAATAAGAATGACCTGTGGATCATAGGATACTGTAGTCTACATTAGCTTTGTGACCACAAAGACAAAATCTGGTGAAAGCAAGTCCTAGATTCTATAATCTCAAACAGAACCAAATCACATTTGTCTTTCATCATCTAGGATATTTTCTTCAGAAGGATTTACTTTTAGTCATGCAGAAAGAAGTTAACATTAAAAAAATAACTTCTTATAAGCTAAAATTTCTACTGAGCTTTGGAACTAAATGTGATATTTTAAATAACAAAGAAATTGATATAACATTCAGTTTCTGATTTGACCCTTCTAGATTGTAGTTTGTGTACAGAATATTTTTTTTCAATTCCTCTGATTCTAATGTGTTTCCAGGCATAAAAATCACTGTCTTTGACCTTTGACTAGATTCCTGGGGTCATGGATACAGGAGCTATTGAAATGGGGCATGGATGCTCCAAAGCTGGTTTGTCCACACATTTTTTTACTTAATTCTTTTTTCTTTGAGCAGACATCAGGATTGCCTTAGTCTCAAGTCTCTGCCTCCTAGAACTAGAGGGTTAAATTTTTCTATGTAAGATCAAGCTCTGGATGTTCTCAAACAAGGCAGGGTAGAGCAGGAGGAAAGCTACAAAGTTCTTTTATTTTCTTTTAATCATTTTAAAAATTTTACTGTAATAGAAGCAGGGTTTTTTTTTTTTTTTTCCTTTTATTTGTTTGCTTTGTCTTTGCAACCATGTCTGCTCCTTGTATCATTCTCCCGGAGACATTCCTAGTCTGGTAAAACCATCTCCTAACTGCAATGTTTTATTTCATTTTATTTTTTGTGGAGCTGGGCACCTAATTCAATGTCTCGGATACGTTAAGTAAGTGCTCTGCCATTTTGTACCCTATTCCAGTGATATTCAGACATACAAACAAACAAATCACAGCAGCAAATCTGTCTTAATCTTGTCTCAGACTTTATTCTTATTTTCATGGATTATGCTTCTAGTTAAGGTGATTCTGAGCCAGGTACCCAGCAGCCTATCCTAATTCAAAAGCTCTATAAAAAATTCTACACTACCAAAAATTTAACAGCTATGGATAGAGTCTGTGAATTGCCTAATGGAATTATTTACTTTATTATTTACTTCATTTACAGCAGTAAATAAAATTCAGCTATATCATGAAGGTATTTTCTTCATCCTAAGAACTACTACATTTGAATAATTTAAGAAAAAGTATAAGTTTTAAATACAGCTTACAAGAGAATTTATTTTAAGAATTCAAATCTATTTAAAGTTTAATTTGCATTCTATGTCACCAAAGCATGAAATTATGTCTGGCAAAATTAAGTTAGTATTAAGAGAAACTGAGATGAAATTGGAATTCTTTTAGTCTCCTTTCCTGATTTAATCTATGCTACCCCAGCTTCTTTCCTCACTTTGGGGTCTTCAAAAACAGGTGCTATAGTCATATAGCCCAGTACATAGGGTACTTTAAGTGTCATGGTCATGATTTACATCGAGAGTCAATGAAAATGTTGTACTCCAAATTTGTCCTACTGAGCTACTCATCAGGTCTTTTTATATCCGTATGATTAATGCACTGGGAAACTTTAAGTAAACAATCCAGGATCTTTGCATAACATTTCACTTAAAAATATGTCTTTAAGTGATTAATTATCTTGCCATTTTTCCAAATCATTTTATGTACCAAAACCTTTATATTCATCTTTTGAAAGAAACTGTCATAGGAAATAAAAACTTTCTGAAAATAATAGGCATTTATAGAAACTCACTTGAGGTTCCAAAAATCTTTCTCTTTTTAATCAGTTCCCTTTCCTATAGATCTCAGTAATGGTTTCAACCTTAAAATTTTTCATTAAACTTTATCCATCTCTCTCTTCTAGACCTCTCCTTTGTTCACTGGAGCTTAACTGCTTAAAATCTGTGACCTTACTCTTACTTTCCACACTATTTCTATCTCAGTTTGTGCTCAGTTACTTCTATCTAGCTTAACCAAGTGTGTAATCCATTCCTTATTCCGACTTAATTCCTCTGCCTTTATGATTGATGCTGTCCCTGTCCATCTCCTCAGGAGAACATGTTCTGCCTCTCTCAGCGTTTGCACCTTTTGAAGACATTTGCTGAATGGTCTAAAGTAGCACACTCCAAGGAAGTTTTGACTCAAAATCCAAAAAGAACTTCTGGGTATTGTGTTTTGTTGTTGTCTTTTTTTTTTTTATCTCAGAGCAAATGTAAAAAGATTTTTCATTTTTTTACCATGGAATTGGGTACGGAGACATACTCCAAAGCACTGTAGAAACTTGATCAATGAGATACAAGTTCTGTGAAATTTTGTCAGATTTATTTCCTACCCTCTGAAAGAGACATATTTACCAATATTGTAAGAATACTGTTATGTGCATGTTTATGTGGATATGTGTGTGTGTGTGTGTGTGTGCGTGTATTAGTGAGCTGTATTATCTTTCTTAGAGACCTTTGATACAGATTTTAGTTCCAGGAATACTTTTAGAAAAAGAGAAACTAAAGGGTGAAGTTTCTGAGATTTTTCTAACTTTTCTAGAATTATAAAATTTGTTACCAAATTTACCTAGCCATAAATACACTATTAACAATGCTTACATGATAAAGAAGTCACTGATGCTGTCATGAGATGGCAATAAATTATGCAATATGCCACTATTGTGTTTTCACAGTCTTCAAAAATTAATATCTGATCTCCATGTATTTCATTGTTTAAGATATTTTCCTCAAACTACTTAGAATAAATGCATTGATTGTTTATTCCTTAATATTTGAATTTTCTAGCTTGACTGCATTCAGATTGTTAATGGATTCATTAGTTACTTTAAAGAAAGCAACAAATAGGATTATTTTCTGATATTTGAGTGTATTTGTCAAATATCATCTGGGACCTCTTTTATTTACAATTGCCAGTTGATCTTCCTAAATCCCCAACAGAGACTCTGTTTCTTGGCATAAGAAAATTTGGCATCTCTTTTCCCATATATTTACATAGGCATCAGTTTATACCTGATGTAGTAAACACATTTCTATAACTGTATTTGTTTTCTAAGTTACACATTTAAATATTTTCTTTCAGTTTAATTTGCCTTATTATGAACATATTTATAAATATAAGTTTAAAGTTCAGAATTAATAATACCCCATCCATTAAGCTTTGCTCAGTTATATTTAGTAGTTTCCTATTCTAATTAGTCCCTTACAGGAGGGTAACCTCCACCTCTCCCAGTCTGTCTCACATGGCTGTCAATCACCCAGTCATTGTGGTAGATAGCACTTCAGTCCTGGAGCAAATTTATAGTGTACGCATCCCATGACTGCATTCCATATGATCAGCCACTTCCCAAAAGGACTCCTGGTTAAACTCTGGCAACAAGTCCTGCCAGCAGCAGGGCTTTTTCTCCAAGACACCATAAAGAAGTCATCCTTAAGGTAAAACCTCACACTTGTTTTGTTTTATTTTGTTTCATTTTGTTTGCTTTGCTGATTAGTTTACACCAATGAGTACTTTCTTTGGGGATAGCACTTCTGGTCCACCTGTTATTAGAAAATCAACAAGAACCAATACAGTACTGTAATTTTTCATGCACCAATAGTATGTGTATATGCATGCATGCATACATACATAAAAATATTTACTTCAAGGAAGAGGCTTAAGTGAATACTGAGGCCATCATGTACAAAATCTGCAAGGTGGTCTAGACTACACAGCAGAAGCTGTGTCCCCCAATTAAAAAATGTAATCCTGTGTAAATGTATCCTCACAGGGACAATAATGTTTGATCACATATTTAGGGCCTTTACCCCAGCCAAATAACAGATAAACTAATGTTATATTCACAGGATATATGTCTTTAACCTTTGTTTTAGTCCTCATAGCTCTCTACCAAGAGTTACCTACTGTTTTACTACCTATCCTTTATTCTAATTTGATTTAACATTTATATGAAATATGCTTTTGAGAAATGGATCAATGTGATGGCATATTTGTAAATGCAAAACTACCTACAATATAGTTGTACTTACTTGAAATCATTGTAAAATTTAATAGATGAGAGTTATGAAATTATGAAAGACATGGGTAGGCTAAGTAATAGACCCCCAAATATCCATACCCTTATTGCCAGAACCTGTGAATATTGCTTTATGCAGCAAAAAGTTGGAATTTGTATTATCTGGCTAAACATGTGATTAAGTTTGGGTCTCAAGATGAAATGTCATCTCAGATTAACCAGATGGCCTATAAACACAATCAGATGTGTATTTTAGTAAGTAAACAAATTAAATGAATACAGACAGAAAAGGAAGGGATATGCCCAGAGATTGCAATGATGCAGTCAAATATGTCAAGTATCCTCTGAATGGAGGACTTGGGAAAATGACAGGACAGAATGCATGGAGAATGACTACTAAAAGTTGTTTTTAATGTCATTTTAATATTCAACACTTGATTGTGATAAAGATTTGAAAGAACCGTTGAATTGTACACCTAACTAGATGAATTACACAAAAATGAATTACATCTTAATAAAGTTGTTTTAGAGATATAGTCTTCACACTGAGTCATTTCATAAATAACAGAGATAACATTTAACTTAAATAGTTTCTCTTTCACTTGAATATTAATAATCTCAACATCTAGACTGCTAATAATCATTTAATTTATTTTAAAAAGCTGGTGTCTTCTAAATGTATGTATTTATGTAACCCTAATCCAATTCTAAGAACTATGAAAACTTTCAGTATTTTGGCAAATGTTTACATTTCTTTAGCAATGTCAGAAAAATAGAAAGCATTTAATAAAGTGAATATGGTCGCCACAATCAGGGCAAATAGCCAAAGAAAATTTCTCTCAATTCTACTCCAGGGATGACCTCAGGGGCAATTTCGATTATAGATTTTCCAACCAGGGTAAGATTCTCTACTGCTGATTTTTGTTTTGTTATCAAATTTGTGAAGAAATAACAGATACATTTCTGGGGGCATTCTTAGCTCAATTATGAAACTTCTTTCTCTTTCCTCTAATATGCTTGCAAAGTGTCACCTAAAATCCTGTAGCCATTTGGGACTTTTCTACTCATTATAATCTAACAGAAACACCAGACCACCATGTTTGCTAAACAAAGACACTTTAATCTTTGCTTGTAAAATTAAGGCATTAGTTTATTTTAGAATATTTTATGTTATTTGTGGCTTTGATATGAAAATGATGTCAAATTGGAAATCACTCACATTGACCCGTTTTAGTAAAAGATGATTCTAATGAACAGACCACATACACTAGTATTAGTTAACAATTCTTTTGGATGATTTGGTTTTATCTGTCTCCCTAGTTAAAACTGATTAAGTGAGTCAATAGCTCTGAAATTTTACTTAAGTACTTTTTAATAATTTTTCTACATTTGCATGCTGCATTTAACCCAATATTATCTTCAGGACCCTGATAAGACTGCTTGGATCTGGTAACACTCCTCTTCAAGACATGATGCATACTCACTGCCTCCTCATTTACATCCCACCATTTTTTTTTCTAACAGAGATGACTCTTTCTTAGTCATAACCTGGCCCAGCACACTTCCCTGGAATAAATCAGAATGCCCAACTTAACCACATTTATTCATAAAATTGAGATCTTTATAGATAATCAATATATATTAAGTTGAATAGTCAATGACTCCCATTGGCTACATCAGATGTAAATATTTTTTGAAGATGTTGTATATCAGAAAATAATTTAGAGTTAGAAATGAGCTTTAACATACATTTATTTATTAGCTGGGGGTGATGGCACACACCTGTAATCCGAGCACTCAGGAAGCTGAGGCAGGAGGATCATAGCAAGTTCGAGACCAGTCTGGACTACAAAGTGAGCTCAAAGCCAGCCTGAACTACATAGTGAGACCCTGTTTCAAAAAGATAAAAAACAAAACAAAACAAAAACAAACAAATCATACCTTTATTTATTTAGGTCTATTGGACTCTAAGTTCAAGCTCATATGACAGTAGAAATTGGCAAGCAATAGTGCATAAATTTTATGACTGCTTAACTACTGCTACTGCTATAAACTCAACATTTTATAGAACTCTTGATTCCTCTAAACTCCATGAAATAATTTGAAGAATTGTACTATTTGTGCTCTGATCACCACAGAAGCCACCTGAATTAGAGGCCAGGAAAAGGAAAACCACCTGTAGGAAACCAGCCTACAACTTTATCCCCCAACTGGGGAGTAAATGAGGATGAAAGACAAAAACACACAGAGTTAGTTTAGAATATAGGGACTAGCGGGCTCTTGCCTCTAGTGCACAAGGAGCCCTGAATATTTGGCTCATCTTATTTTTTTCACTTAGATTTGGAAGCAACTAACTAGGATAATAGTAGTTTTATCTGCATCCTCCTATTTTCTATAGTATATGAGTAGGTAAACAACTGGATCCCAGCTGTGTTGACTTTTCCCTGGAACTTGCAACAGGCCAGCACGCTGGTATGCCAAGGTGCACAGTTTGATGCTTTTTTCCTTTGTGCTCAAAAAGGAGGTCAGTTAGGCCTCAATCCTTATTATCTGGTCTCCTACATTTCCACTTTTTGTTTCTGTAATAGCAGTTGTTGAATATCAATGGTTACTGTTCAACTCTAAGGGAAGTATTCTGGTGTAGTCATTTTATGTTCTGTTTTGATGTCTGTCCTTTAAGGACTGTGTCTCCACCCACAGTTGCAATTTGTCTGTGCTCTCTCCTTTTGAGAGTACAGCCCTGTCTGACTGCCTATGCCAACTCAGCTGACCATTTCTGAGGAAGTAAGTGGGCAACATGCAAACACTTCTATGGCTGTTTCTAGATGAAAAGTGTCATAGTTGTGATTGGCTGTCAGGGATGCTGTACAGAGCGTTTATCTAAAGACTTTTGACAGATCCTGGTAGGCCTCAAGAATGGACAAGTTTTTCTTTAGTTTTCATCTGTGAGAAGGCTCTCATTGTTGAGGAGAGCAGAGTTAAATTCCTCCATGGTTGTACCACAAGGAGAACTTCTACATGATTACAGCATCTATCCATTTTCTGCAACAGCACCAGCAAACACCTTCCCATTTATCTGTTCAAGAACTGCCATAACCCTCATGCTTTCTCCTTTCTTCCATACTCTTGTACTTTTGACCAATACAATTCCTTTGGGGTGCTATCCATGTAACAACGAGATTCAAAAAATTAAATGAAAATGCTGCAGGATCAAGGGGAGTTTGTGACTTATTATGACCTATTCCCCCTTTTTGTTTTCGTAACTGCTATTGTAAGATGCAGTCCTATTCCAAATGACCTTTTGCAGTTGCAAATCATCTAATGTTTGTAACAAGTCTCTACTCAATGGCAACTTCTGGATTGCAACTCTTCCCCGTGCCACTGGAGTTCACAAGTAACCAGAGGGAGAATTTTCTCTGTGGCTATGCATAAACCATGCTGCATCAAAGCCCATTCAGCAATATATCATCTATATAATGTATTATATAGGCTTCAGTGAATTTTTTTCCAACAGTATTCAAAGCCTGGCCAACAAAATACTGACCTGGGAGAGAACTGCCCATCATCTCTTGTGACAAAACGGTCCATGAACATTGGTGCATAGACTTGGCAAAATCAGCAACAAGAATAGAAAAAGTAAAGCACAGTCAGTGCTGTGGACCTCAAAGGAGGCCAAAAAAGCAGTCTTTAAGATCAATTACTATCATAGGCCAGTCCAATGGGACTGCAGTGGGAGAGCACACATAGTGGAAATATATGCATTAATACATCTTAACTCTCAAAGCAGCCTCCAGTTCCTTACCTCTTCAGTACCTCAAAAACTGCAGTATTCCAAGGGCTGGTGGAATGGTTAATATTTCTCACTTTCTCCTGCTTTTCTATTAATTCTAGTAAGTAAATGAGCTTCTCATTTGGTAGGGACCACTGATCCACCTAAACAGGAACATCATTTTTCCATTTTTATAAAACAAAAATGTTTTATATGGGGAGAGTCCACAATGACACTGATTAAAAATTTGTATCATACCGTTAATTTTGTCTGTATTTCCTCTGACAGAATTTGTCTTACTCTGCTCATTGCTAATAATACAAAATATCTGACACCCAAAGGTAAAGGAAGAAAGATTTATTTAGTTTACATTTTTTGAGGTTTCAGTCCATATCATCTAGCTACAAGCCATGGTGGCACATGACAGAGGGCAAAAGTTCATAGTGTCAGAAATCAGCAAAAGCAACAAGAGCAAAAAGGGGAGAGGAAGGCTATTTCCATCCCTTATATTGTATGCAGTTTGCCCATCCTAAGACAAGTGTAGCACTCACATCCTTAATCCCAGCATTAGACTATGAATCAATCAAAGACTCTAGAAGCCCAGCCCAATGACTGCGTGAAGCTTTGACAAAAACCATAACAGACTTCTGGGAACCTGGAAATGTCCCATTGTTTTTTCTCCCTGTAAAAATCTGTACCAGTATCATCAATCCCTTAAAACATGTTCTCTTAATCTCAACCATCCACGTGGGCTGCTGGCCTGTGACATCCTAAGTGAAGAATACCTCCCAATGAGAGGTATTGCCAGATGCCCCATTCCTCTCTATATGTTCTTCATGACCAGCAGCTCCAACCTCGACAAGTAAATGAATTGATTGGGTTGACTTAATCTCCTGGTTCATCTTTGTGATATTTAGAATGACATTGATTAGCCTACTGATTTCATTTTTGACACCTGGAACAGAGGCCTGGTGCTTTACCTCCCAAGGCAGTGTTGGCTACCCCTTGTTTTTTCTTCTGGGTTTGGGTACGTTTTTTTTTTTACAAATATGCCCCATTTTACCACAACCAAAACACCATACTTTTGAAGTAGCCTGAATTCATTTATCTA
>RJWM01048356.1:0-11523 GCA_004363535.1 Dasyprocta punctata
TAGGGATTTTTTGAGAAGAGGGAAACAAGAAGTTCTGAATATGGTAAGTGTGACTCTTTCAAGTATCTAAGATCAATAGTAAAAAAGACATAAATTGGTGCAGTGGAAACATTTCCGGAGTTGAGAGTAAGAAGGAAGAAAAAGATATGTGCAGTATATAGAGTTTAGAGTAAAGGAAGTGTGAGGTGTCTAAGATTGGGATGACTGATGGAAAATGACAGTGAAAGACAAAACACCAACACGAAGTGATTTCTGGAAGTTTTAATGAGGTTAAAACAATAGCATATGAAGACTGATGGTTCTAGGGCTCTTTCATAATCCCTGTGATGCTAGTTAAGCATTTAAGGAGGTGGGCTAGTAGTCTCATTCCTTGTATAGGATGAAGGACATTTTACTTGGAAATGAGATCTCTCCATTTGCCTAGATGGTAGAACTAAATTCTCTTTTGAGGAAACCAAGTTTTACTTTCCATTATAGGCAATGGATGGTAGAAATGGTACAGAGCTGATGTCTGTTTTGAACTTGCTCTTAGCCAACTAGGTATGGTACAGGTTTTATGAAATCTAATACCTACTTAAGCTCTGTTGATGGGGTTGGTTATTTCTAATAAGTGAATATCTTCAGTCTCATGAAGGAAGCTGAAGATGGAGGAACAGATATTCCCTTTGTGCCTATCCGCTAAATTTGGTCTGGTGACCTCAGCGCAGCTTCAAATATTGGAGTAGTGATACAAATGGTTTCAGTCAAATAGAATTCACACACAAAATCAACATGTAACAATTAGTATTCAGGATAGTTTATGAGGATAGCAGGCAAAGTGTAAACCATAGTGATAGTTTTTGCTGGAGTTTTCTATTTTTGTTGGGAAATGAGACAGGGTATGGCTTATATAGTTTAAGCTGACCTTGAACTTACAACATAGCCCAGGTTGGTTTTGGACTCACCACAATCTTCCTACCTCAGCCTCTGGAGTGCTTGTACTATAGGTATGCAGTACCATGGTTAGATTATGATGGTTTTTGTTGGAATTTTCTGAGCAGAATGTTGGAGGTTGGCCTTCCTTGATTACTACTTAAGGTACATTCACCAAATTTCCAGTATGAGCACTTCCCACTATAAGTCCCCCACTTAAAAAAACAAATTATGCTTTTGATATTTTCAGCCAATGATTCAACTGGTACCCCTGGATATGAACCAGATCTGCGTGGTTTCCAAGCTAGTGCATTTTTATTAAAGAATTTCATTCATCTTTTTCTCAAGGAAAGACAGTGTGCATCCTTAGTTTTAGAAGACTGGGGTCTTTCCTATGGAAGCATTCCTAAACAGAGTTCACTGATACTCTGAATTTCTTTTCTGCTCCACGCTCTAATTATTCTCATCATGTACAGCATGTATTTCCTATAGTAGCAATTCTTGGACACAGCTTTCTTTATAAACATACACACACAGACACACACACACAGTGAAAACTTTGTGTGTTATTCACTACTGCTAATAGCACTGTTGTGTATCACACCTGAGTTACAGATCTGAATTATTCCTTTCTCCTCCTTACCTGGAGGTTTTGTAAATTCTATACACACACACACACACACACACACACACACACACACACAATTAGCCTCCATTTCCATTGTTTTTGTTACCATGAACTGAGTTGATATGAAGCGAGAAGAAGAAATGGAGTCTTTGATATAAAATAGAATTTTTCAGTGTAAATAAATTACTTGGACCAATACTTCAATTCACATATGATATTTCTGACTTCAAATTAAAACATCAAATGATTCACCAAACTAGAATATTGAGGGTTTTTGATTGGTTGGTACAATCTGCTATCTTAAATTAAATTTCTAAAGGAGTATGTCTTTGGATATTATATACTTCATAGCTGACAGGGACACTATCTAATTAGCTATTTATATGCAAAGCAGAGAAAGGGATAATTAGAGACATAGATTTTTCAAAAGCAATCACACTGACAGAGGGCAAAAGCAATTGGGAACATATTGAATCAAATTGCATATACATTTCTACCGTTTATCATGTTTCATTTGTATTGTATTACATTTATGCATCATTTAACATCTTATAAATGAAGTAATATCCTAATTCACTGATTGATAAACTAAATATAAATCTTACAACATAAACAATTAGACTACAAAAATAACAGTCTTCAGAGGATAAAAAGGAATAAAATCCTATATTTGAAAAATGCCTTACTTAACTCCAACATTATTTTCTCTGGGAGACAGCAGAAAAATAAGAAACATATTATGTTTTATATCATTATTATAAGTGTCAGAGTATTTATAATAAAAGAAAATTCTAAGATTATAGAAGCAGTTCTGATTATCTTTTGCAGCATACAAATATCAACTCAAATTTGTGGAGGAAAAAACAAATGTTTTATCACATGCATAATTTTGTAAATCAGAATTTAAGATGCACAAAGGGCAGTTTGTCTCTGTTCCAGGTAGCCTGGGGCCAGAGCACGGATAACTTGAAGAGTTGGAATGTGCTTGGAGAGTTTGATGAGAGCACACATCTGGGACCTCAGTCCTTGCTGTCCATTAGATTCTTTAGTTCTTCTCCATGCTTTTCTGTTAAACATGGAATGCCTAGGATGGTTTCTTCACTCATCTGCTTTGCACTTCGGCTAAGATAGCTGGAGCAGCTAGTTACCTGGGCATCTTTTTCCATATAGCCTCTTCCATGATGAGCTTGGGCTTCCACACAGAATGATAATGTTAGGACAAAAATCTTACACACTGGCTTTCTTTTGTCAGAATGGACATTTCTATCGTAAAGGATGAGGAAGTGGATGGTCGTTTAAAGACTGAACCAGGAAACCAGAGTAGCAATAATTACACAATATTCCACTAGTCATAATATATCAAGATTCAAGGCAAGGGAACACTCCCTTATAATGTCTTATAAGAAGGAACATCAAAGAAACTTCAACCATCTTTATCTCACAATGCAATATGTAACCTTCTGAACATATATTTAAGAATTTTGGTCTCTATGTCCTCCTCCTTTTAGCATTTAAGTAGACATTTCAGGCTGTCTTCTTCTTGTATCAATATTTTAAATTGAAACTAATTCATACTTTTAAATAATCATTCCTAGTAAGCAAAAAAGTTATGAATCATAAATGTAGAAATAAATGAATTAACAAATATTTTAGATTAAGCATATAACTTCCAGGTGAAAAACAGTCTGAACAAAACTTCATGGTGTGGAAGAACAGTCAAGTGTAGAAAAGGTCTCCTTTATTATGGTTTCAAAATATTATTTCAATGGAACTAAGCTATTAGTAGAGCTAATGAGCTATTTAGTCATATAGTAGAGCTTAGCTATTTAGTAGAGCATTTGGTCACCCAAATTAAACTGTACTTTTCAGTTTTCTTTGCACTGAGTTGCAGTCATCTTGCTAGGTTCTGGTCAAGACACACTCTCAGAAATGTGTGGCAATTTTCAGAAACCATCTTTAACAGGCATGTAGTATGTATTTTGCTTTTACTTCTTTTTGCTATATGCTCTGCTCTTTCCTATTGCCTAAAGCACAGCTATAGCCTTGGAATGTGAAAATGAAAACCCAAACATGAGAGTAATCAGATTCAGGTACTTGAGAACTTAGTGGTCCAAAGACGATGTCTTAGCTTTAGACTTAATTAGTCCAAACTTTTACATGAATGGGAAGAAGCTTTTATCTTTAATTTAAATCCAATTTGTTTTGAATTTTCTGAAAATATATTTAAATTTTATTCTAATTCACATATATTACTTGTATTTTTAAAAATTAGGTTCTGCAATCTACTTTCTTCTCTTCTAGAGTATTTTTGCGATCTTGACCCTCCCTCTTCTCTTTTTTTTTAACTGCTATGTTTTTAATATCTACTGATGTTAAATCTTGATAATGAGGTCTGCAATGAAGAGCAGTACTTATTTTGATTAAATAGCTTCATCATGTGGGACATCCCCTAAGTTTTCTTTCCATGTGTCCTTGGAGTAAAAAGAGGCAAATATGTTGCCTTCTAACATGCCATCAGTGTATTTAAATGCCAGTATTTTGGCACTTTAAAGAGATTAGGGTTGCAAGATGTTATTCCTGTCTGTAAATCCCTTACGTTATTAGTGCAATGAAGGTGGAATTTCAAGCAACCAGCCAATGTTAATGAAGCATTCCTTTTCATCTTACAGTGGTGCATAAGAATTTCTATTCCATCTCAGCTTTACATTATTATTAATTTTTCTTTCCTTGGTAACATCAGATAAAGGTATAATGTAAAGGAAAGGTGTTTTTAGAGACAACTTTAGATTGGTTGCTGAATGAATCTGACAACACCCTCAAGGGAATGCCCAGATGTTTGTCATACACATTTTCACTGTTGTGAATTAGATCGAGGCAAATAGTTGTTGAGGTGAGGGCAAATTACATATTCTTCACATTAACAAAAGCAAAAAAAATTCCTTCATCTCTGGTTTTCTTTTCTCCCGTGATGAAATTATTTTATCCAACTTCATTTCTGCAATTCCCAACGCAAATAAATTGCCTATATCCCCAAGCCAAGTGGGGAACCATTGACATGCTGATTAAGCATTACAGATTAACTGTACGATAAGTCATTTAAACTGCTGGTGCACAGATGGGCAACATTTATTTAATTGTTTAATAACCTGCACTCTGCTCTAAAGGGAACTTGCTAATGTACCTGCAATTGAAAAACAGTGCTGTTTCAGGGAAACATGAATTGACTTACCTTTCATGTAATGAGGTCATTCTTTGGGTAAACTTACAAAGTTCAACTTTACCTCTTGTTAGTTTTCACAGACATAGTCATCCAGCACAGCAGCACCTTCTGTCATGCTCAGAAAAAGAACTAATATAGGAGCTATAAGCTTCACAACACCTTTCCAGTTCTTCTGTTTGGACCATTTGATACTTATGTTATATTTTTATTTGTGTATCAACCCAACAGTTTGTAATAGGAGCCATTACATGGTATATGATCAACAAAAATACTTTAGGAAATATAAGATGCTCTCCATAATCAATTGAATTTATATGTATTTAATACATGAAATCTTTCAGTTCAAGGCATCCATTCAAATGCATTTATTTATTTTTGGTACTGGGGATCGAACTCATGACCTCACATCTGCCAGGCAGGCACTTGCACCACTGGGCTAAATCCCCAGCCCTATTTTTTGAAACAGATTCTCACTATGTAGTTCAGGCTGGCCTTGAAATCACTTTGTAGCCTAGGCTGGTCTTGAACTCACAACAATCCTCCTGCCTCAGTCTTCCAAGTGCTGGAATTAAAGACGTGCACCACCACACCTGACTAGTCCATTCAAATTCAACTTGAGTAAGAACTTGAAGAAGGATGTTTCTATTCCAACTTTTTCCTTTTGTAAATAAAAACTATGATTTAAAAATCATCTAAAGTATGATTGAAACTTAGATCAACAAATTTCTTGACTGCATATCAGTTATTATATTAGTGGCTAAATACCTGCTCTTTAAAGAACACAAAGCTATAAAGAAATAAGTATTGTAAGTGGCTTAAGGATGTGGTCATTAACACAGATTTTAGAGCCAGATTGAATTCAAATATTTTCTTTGGCACTTACTATGTGTGCAATGCTAGAAACTACTTAAACTATTCATTTAAAATAGGAATAGCAATGAGTGTAGTTACCTATGTTTAGCTGAATTGCGCCCTTCCTTCTCCCGATGTTGAAGAGCCTAGTACTTCATGATGTGACTTTATTTGAAAACAGGACCTCTACAAGAATAATCAAGTTAAAATAAGACCAGGAATGTGACCCTAATGCACCATGACTGATCCTTAGAAAAATGAAATTTGGATACAAAGATAAACACATGCGAAAGACATATGAAATAAAGATATACAATGAGCAATTTTGGAAAGACCGAAGCAGAAACTGGACTGATGTAAACCAGGGACTGTCGGACTCCAGCAGAAGCTAGGAGGAAGTAAAAAAGACTACTAACTAGAGTTTCAGAGGGAGCATGTCCCTGCTGACTATGTGATTTCAACATCTAGCCTCCAAATCTATAAGACACATCTGTTGTTTTAAACTGTATAGTTGATGGCAATGTTTAGGGAAGCCATAGAAAAGTTAGTACAACATTTTTCACTGATATTATTTGAGAATTAAGCAAATTTACATATATAAATTGTTTACAACAATGTCTGTTGTTTCTGTGAAGGTTGATGGTTTCTACGAATATTTCTTGTAAGGGTTTTAATAGAGGGAGAGAACAAAGTATCTCAGTAGTACAAAAGAAAGATTATTCATACCACAAATCTACAACTCGCATCAGCAAACATCTATCATGTCATAATTTTTATGTCATGAGTCTAGGTGCATCTTAACTGTGTGACTATCTCAAGGTCTCTTAAAGATTGCCGCCAAGGTGTTGGGTAGGACTTAGGCCTCATCTGAAGCTCCCAGTGGTGGTGAGTTGGGAAGACATTGACTTCCAATCATAGTCATATAGTTGTTGGCAAATACTAGTACTAAACCACTGAAATCATTCCAGAGGGCACTTGTCTTATTCCAGTGTGAGAATCCAAGAGTAATCAAAGGAGACTGCCTCACATGGACATTAGAGTCTCTTTATAACTTACTCCTGGGGATGATGCCTCTCACTTCTGTTGTACTTCGTTCATTATAAATCAGTCAGTAAGACTTGCTCACATTCAAGGAAAGGTGATTACAATACAGGGTGCATACTGAAGTTGTGGATCATTGGGGGCCATCTATCTCAGAGGTCAGCTGCTATCTACTGAAAGTGACTGAGAGAGGGCTTTCAGCATTTCATACCAGAAATGTCCACTAGCTGTTCTAAAAAAAGTACATAAAATGGAGTATGACTTGTACTCTTCCCAAGAGCTGTTTGAGAAGAAAATATTATGCTTATTTCATGCAATAATAAGTAAACTTCCTGCATTTGCCTTGAAAAAATTAAACAAGGTACAATGATTTGAGAAGAGGTACCTTAAAAAAGAGTGCTAATATAGAGAATGAATCCTATTCCCTTGGTATGGTACTCATTTTTAAATTAAGTGTTCAAGAAAGACAGTATACAAGGTAATATTTCATAATCAAGTTTTCAAATACTCTAAGTTCACAAGCATTACATAAAAGCTCTGATTTTATTTTTAATATAATACACAAATAAAGTTCAATTTACTTTTGAATACCATTACCAATTCTAGTGCCCTACCAACTCTGTAAGTTTCGTTATATCTGTCTGGAACCATTTTCTGAAATGGTTGTAGATGCATAGATAGATAGATAGATTGATTGATTCAATTTAATGCTATGGGGTATGGGTATAAGTGTATGTATATATGTACATGTATTTATATAAATATATCATGAATGCCATACCATTCTGTAACTAGTGATTTCAATTCAATATGTTTGGAAATCTATCATGGTGTAAAGGATTTTTTCTCATTACCATCTTACAGGGTTACTTTTAACTTTAAACATGGTAATGCATATAAAATATTCAGAGTGCATTTTATGGACACACTTAAAAATATTGACTATGATAGGACAGTTCTGTATTCTGATTATAGTGGTTACGCTGGCTAATTGTTTTACTAAATTGGCTGGGTAACTGTGGTGTTTAGGGTAGAATTTCAACTTCACTGGCTTTGGAATCTTCTTCAGGGAGCATATTTCTAGGTATGCCTTGATAGACCATGGATCCATAGCTTTGGGGTCTTTATCTGGTCCCTTGCCTCTTCTGTTTGACCCTCATCCCTTGCTGTTTCCCAGCTGCCACAAACTAAGCTGCTTCCTTCCTGCCATGTCTCTGCCTTAGAGCCAACTGATTATGGACTGAAACCGTGTGCAAATTTCTTTTTCTTTGAATTGTGGGTGTTATGCTCTTTGCCTCAGTAACATGAAATCTGACTAATACAGAAAGTTGTTATAGAAAGTGGGTTCAGCACTATGACTGTATATAATTTTGTGGTTTAGAAGTGTTTGGAACTAGGTTGCTGGAGGAGTTTAGAAAAGTGTAGCACTGCAGGAGAGAGAAGCCTTAGAATGCCATAAGCAGAACCTGATAAGTGATTCTGATTGGAGCTCAGAAAATGAGAATTCTGATTATAAATGTGGACAGTAGAGGCCAGGCTTGGGTTCACAACTAAGAGCTGGATTTTGAGTCTCAGAAGTGATGTGGAGTTGGACTTTTGGCACTTTTGAGAGTATAGGAAAGGAATTGTTATGTTTCTGATTGAACACAGAACAGTTGTATTACGTTGAATGGAATTACAATTGTGATATTGTCTGTATTTTGAGATTAAGTATGGTTTAAGGAGGGGGGAAAAAAAGGAGATGTGTCTGGGTAGCAAGTTGAAAAATTAGTGGAATATGGTCACCAAAGTAGAATTTCAACATCATTACCTTTGAAATCACCCAGAGGATTGGTGGAGCATGCTTCCAAGTGTGTCTGTGTGGGTCATAGAGGTGTGGTCCTGGGGGCCATAACTGGTTCCTTGTCCTTCTCTTCTTCTCTGATGCTCTGCTTCCCAGTCATTATGTACTAAGCAGTTTTGCTTCACCACAGTTTTCTGGGATGGATATTTCAAATTAGGATTTAAATACGAGAATGAATCTATTTTATCCTATCATTATTACTTTAGATTCTGGAAAAGCTACTTCTAAGATCAAAAAGTCCACATTAGGCAAGATTTTATAAAGACCCTAATTTCTCCACCTCTTCGAGTCTGAAATTGGGTCTCTGAACATACTTAAAGATGCTGGATAAGTGTATGTCTATTCCCAAGAAAAATGAGAACTTAGCCTTCTTTTCCTCATCAATAAAGGGAAAAAAGGAAGGGAAGGAAGGAGAGAGGGAAAGGAGGAGAGGTGAAAGGAGGGAACAAGGAAACAAGGAAGGAAGAGAGGAAGGGAGAGAGGAAAAACGGGAGGGAAGAAACTTTATAAGAATGTAGTTTTAAAGAAAAGGTGAATGTGCATTTCAGAAAAGGGGGTGTAGTTTTGTGTAGCATGCTACACAGAGTAAAATCAAGTAAGAAAATCTTTCTCCAAGACTTCTTTCTTCTACATTCTACATGAGGAAAAACTCCATTAGCGTCCCTTTTACTATTTTCTCTTTGAAATACAATGCAGATATTTTGGAAGAAAATAATTGCTTACCTCTATACTGCTACAACCTGGATGACATAGTTCACTGGCATTACTGAGGGCTTGGGATCAGAAAAACTATCCCCCGTAAGTACAAAAAGAATACTTTTTATGGGCCAAAATGCAGACTCCTCTCTAAGATGTCCACTTTAGCCATAAAAAGGGAACCAGCAGGTTTGGTTGAAGAACCCATATTAACTAGCTTGCTTGATCCGTTCCTGTAAAAATGTTAGGCTCTAGGGTTAAAAGCTCTGTTTTCAATCACCCTGGCCCAACCCCAGATTGCCTGTATTCAAATTTGCATTGCAATTGCAATTGTGGCTCTAAAACAGTAGTGAGGATATTTCTCAAAGTGTTTCTAAAAAGCTAAAATGCCTTTGTGACCTAATCTATGTTCTAGATCTAAGCAGAGGGAAAGAATTGAAATCAGGTGGGTCCTACATAAGAAGGAGTAGCAGATATTTTGCAGATGCCATGTGTATAACTGGATGTTCCAATAGTCTCTGCTGAATTACAAAAAATGGAGGTCTGAATTTAGTGGTGACATTCTCTTAATCACACACTTGGCATAAACTTTAATTCAGTTCTTTGTCATATAATATTAACATATGTTATAAAAAGATGTTATAATATTAATATATATAATAGAATGATGCCCTTAATAAAATAAAATCTACTTTTACATGTTTGTTACATCTAGTCATATTTTATACTGAAGTCTACACTGCCTATTCTGTTTGCTGCACTCCTTCTGTTGTTGTTTGATCTGATTATTATTAAAAAGAATTTATGATGAGAAATGACATTTGCTGAATAAGTGAGATTCATTAGATCTGTTCCTTGCCTCATTCTATGGAATTAAATAATTTCTTAAACTGTGTGTGGCCTCACTATAATGAAATCAAGATAGTAGGTGAAGGAGCTCTTTTCTTTCAACATACATTAATATTGAAGTCACTTTGTTTCTATTAAATATGTATTTTAGGAAGAGGAGTATGTAAGTACTGTTAAAATAAAATTATGTTGTTACTAATTGGAGATTTATTTTTGTCAAAGTCACGTCTATGTTTTTTTATCCAAGTATGAACATATTGACATGTAAAATTTCAGATTTGATTTTATCTTTTAATTATCTTTAAAACAAAAAAAATGTATTAAGAAGACAACTAGACTTTTTATCTATTCATCTTTTGGCAGACTCTGAGCTAATTGCTTGAAACATACTAAGATATGTAATGTTTTCATCAAGGTTGTGAACTCTAGACAAACATTTTCAACTCTCCTGCATGTTGCTCAGACATTCCCATACATATATGCTGGGGGTGGAGGGGAATAAAGCCTAAGATTGCACTATCTTGGAAATCATTAACTCTGTCATTCGCCTCTTCAAAAATACTTACTTTTCCTGCTCATTTACTTATTCAAGAAATGCCACCAACATAGTGAAATGACACAATTTCAATAACCAATAAAGACACCACCATTCCCACTGTCACCTGGTGGTTCTCAGCTGGGGGAAATTTTACCCTCTAGGAAATATGGAAATGTCAGCTGACATTTTTGATAGCTACTGCTGGAGGTGTAAAATTGTTATCTTATAAATAAGAGACCAGTGATGCTGCTCAATATCTTACACAGTCCATTTCCCACAACAAGGAATTACCCAAATTCCAATGTGAATTATGCCAAGATTGACATAGCTTATGTTTAGTGCCTTGCTGTTTTTATTTTCTTCCTTTTCCATTTTAGGCTCAGCAATTCATCATAAGATCACTGCTTTGCAAGTATCTTCAGCTCTTTTGCTTAAATTATTATCCATGAGCACTCATCAGAAAACTCCTAATCTCATATTGTGCACTGACTACCAAAAAAATAATAAATAAATAAATAAATAAATAAATAAAAACATTCAAACAAAAATGACCAGAAACATTTGCTTGAACAAAGTTAAGCTTACTTAAATGGCTGAAGTTAAAAAAATATATATACTATCTTAGTGAATTTGTAGTGTCTTAGAAGGAAGAAGTCAAGAGAAGACACTTGTAGTTCTTTATCCTTAAACTGGATAAATTTTAAAGCAAGTGTTAAAACATGGGAAAATAATTGGGAATGAATGACAGAAGTTAAGACCCACTAATTTTGGATTGGTAGACTCAATAAAATGAGGATCTGTGAGTACTGTAAGAAAACTACTAGTCTTAGCTGCTAAGTATGGTATTAGTTGTTTCAAGAGAAAATATTTTTTGAAATGGAACTAAGTTAAATTTTTTGTTTTCCCTAGTATTGTTTAGAAATAGGAAATTATCCTTTATGTTT
>RJWM01048357.1:0-11536 GCA_004363535.1 Dasyprocta punctata
GTGGTGCCAAGTGTACACACACAGGGTGGTTGTGGACGTGAGCATCATGGGATTCTTGTGCAGCAAGCATTTTCAGAGAAAAATGAAAGCTGAGGTGGATGGGCAGAGGTCGGGCTGAGAATTGCGGAAGGGTCACCCAGGAACTCTGCTTATATTGCAGTGCTTACCAGCTTGGACGATCTTGCAGGCTTTAGGATGTCCTCACATCCTGCCAGTGTGTGTGTTAAGTTTAGAACCGGGGTTGAAAGGTGGATGGCGAGTATGTGAGCAAGTACAACCTTGGGAAGAGTGAGGACATGGCCCTTGAATTCACCTGTTCAGAGGGGCTTCCATGTGCTGCCAGCCACCAGGGGCAATAGACCACCACTGGAGCCATGGGCTAATTCAGAGCAGACTCCCATTAATGTACAAGTGGCCTCTTTTCTACAGGAGAATTCAAGTAATCTCTCTGAGTTGCAGATTGAGGGGATCCACTGTGTGCGTGCGTGCGTGTGTGTGTGAATGTGTGTGTGCATGTATGTGTGTTTGGGTGGTTATTGTTGAATACGGGCAGCTGCTAACTAACCCCTTAGAATAAGCAAGTAGGGTCAAAAGCCTACCCCTGGGGAGTTTCTGCTATGCTTCGTTTTCATTCCAGGGAATAGATTCCATGCTGCCCTGAATGATAAATATATGCATTTTCTGTGTTCATGATTTTTTCCAAACTGCAAACCTAACTCAGGTCCTTACACACGTGGGCATTCCTCTACCACTCCTAGGCCTGAAACACTTTCAATTTTACCTGCTAATTCATACTGGAAAGATACTATTTACACCATTTAGACACAATTGTGTATACAAAGATTTGGGAAGCATTGAATAAAGTAAGAGCAAATTCAATTACTGGTGACTGTAGTTACCCCAGGAAGTCTGTCTGGAATTGCTTTCATTTATGGGAAGAACAGATTAAATACCTTTAGAAGCAGGTCAAAGGCATAGAAAACTCATAGTGTCTCCTCTAGGATAGAAGTACAATTTATTTTCCCCAACTGTGGGAGTTCCAAATTTCTAAATCTTACTTGGATAATTAAATAAATAATGCCATATTATTTATGTGCAATAATGCCATAATTTTTAAAAATAGAAGCTGAAGTATTGCTTTATTTCTTCAATTAAAAGCTGTTCTATGGCTGGATGAACAAGAAGATATTGATTAGAATGACTTTAGCAATATGCACAAGTATTGACAAAAGATTTAAGTAGATCATAAATGTTAATTTGTTACATGAGAACGCCTGCAAGGATATTTTTGGGCATCTGAACTGAATTATACATAAATCAAAAAGAAGGAAGGGTGTTACATATTTGGTTTTCTATAAAACCCATTACTGTGGGTCATTACTATTCCTTCAGGACGCCTCCCTCCTCCTCCCTTATTGTAATCCCAAATATTGAGTACAGTAATCCAAATACTATAAACCTTATTTTAGTGTTCCTCACAATCCAAGAAATTACATTTATAATTCCACAGAGATGTTTTTGGAATTCCAGCAAGGTAATTTTAATCTACCACCTCCAATGCAACCCATGGCGAGAGTAAAGACACCAAGACTTATTCAAAGTTAGGGTAGCCAAGGGGTCCTGAGTCTAATCTCCGTGAGGATGTGCGGGCAAAGGCCCTGATCCTAGGCCTCTCCGAGAATTTATTATCTTGTGAAGAAGGGGGTGGCTTGAGGATGAGTGACAGTGAGGATGGCGAGAACAACGTGAGTAACTTGAGCTGGCTAGTGAGAAAATCATCTTTGCAAAATGCAGAGATAACGATATGCAGAAGGATCAATTTGCATAATTCAATTCAGGTAACAATTGTACAGTTTTTGGAGGCTGTTGCTTTAGTTTTTGATATGTAAACTTTTGTGCCCAGGGCACTCATAGCCTATATCTTGAGGCTTATACCCAATTGACATTCCTGGAGCTGACTGGCTCTACCATCCCGCTGTGCTCATATATTTCACAGAGTGCACTATGTGAGGAAATAGGAGACTGTCTGATGGCATTAGAGATTACATACCAGTATCTCGGGCTAGCCTTATTTGCAGTGCTTAGAGCCAATTAAAGAGGAAAGAAAATACCATAATCAGCTCTGTACATATCAGTATGAAGAAATAAGTCTCAATATAATCAAAGTTGCAGCAATTGTTCTGCATTTGAGGGGAGTCACTCAAATTGTCTCCCACACTCCCTGCCCCATCCTCCTCCTCTCCTTTCCTCCCTTCCTTCTTGCCAGCCTGGCTCCTACTGTGCCTCCATTCCTTCTTTCCCTTCCCTCCTTCTTTTTTTGCTGAGGATCCAGCCCAGGACCCTGAGTGAGCTAAGGAAATGCTGTACTACTGAGCTGCACCTCTAACCCTCAGAATTCTTCAGCTTTTCTAAAAATATTATCCTTGAGTATATTTGAACCTATGAAGGAATAAATGAATTTTGTGAGTACGAGTGGTTAATATGCAGAGGAATAGAATTGCTTTTGCCTAATTGTGGTACTCTTTTTTCGTATGTTAATTCTTACTAGCTTATTTTTGTACTCTTTTATCCAAGTGGGTAGATAATTGTGCTTTACAATTGTTTTGCCATCTCGCATGTTAAAAACAAATACTGTTAGTAATTGTAGCTTTGAAGTATTTCAGGATTCATCTTTTTTATGGAAACATTATTTATGAGATTATTCATATACATAATTTTCAGTGAATGAATTTGACAAGTTGTATAATGATGCCAGAGAAAGAGAATTAAATCTGTTCTTTACAGCTTTGGCTCCAGGAGTCTTACTATAAAACAGGGCCCTCTCAGACTGCGGAGAGCATAAATGAGTAGGGACTTGGGAGGGCAGCGGTGCCTTCACCTTGTGAGAACATAATGTAGCCAGAAGTTGTGTATGCCTGCACGGCATTGTGTCCACTCAGAGATGCCCTGCCCCAGGGCCTTATGGGAGGTGGCCACATGCATTCTTGAATTTGGATGTGACAGTCAATTGAGAGTGCTGGTTCTAAAGCTAAGTCAGGGGTGTAAAGAAAATGATCGTTGTTAGAAACTTATTAGACTGTTCCTCCCAGAAAGAGATCACCTTTAAAAAGTTATGGCTTCTGTTTTTAAAGACAGCTTTGTAAAAAATTTTAAAAAAATAAAGACAGCTTTATGTGCTTTCTTTTGGGGGAGGGAGTGACAGTGTGGATTGGCATGATGAGCACTGCCTTTCTTCACTTTGCACAGGGTGTTTTAGGTGAAAACTCTTGGGGATTCCTCTGTCAAATAAGCTGGTAGCTGCTGTACCCAGCAGCCGCCCCAGGCCCAGACAGGAGATCCACTCCCACAGGTTTCTTCTGTGGTCTCATGCTGAAGCTTGGATTGTAGACATGCAGTGTGACAGTTGAAGAAGCTTTAGTAGTGCAGCCCTTGGATGCACAGTGAGCCTGGTGGCCAGGCACAAAGGGCAGAAAACATAACAGAGAGGGGGAACCTGAGGGCTAGTGCTTAAATTGGGTCTAGGGTGTTACCCAGACAGGCTCTTGGGGAGCTTTCATTGGTGGGTTTAAAGCAAGCAGGCAGTGTCTGGATTCCTGCTGTGACTGAGAGATGGCCACTTTCAGTTCAAGGACAAATGTCTGTGGTTCTCTTAAAAAGTAAGTGGCTGCAGACCTGAGAGATACCTGTAAGTTACCTTTGACCAGCAGCTGGACCTGTGTGGGTATGACATAATATTTTAAAATCTGTGAAGGGTGATGGAGTCCTGCTTCTGTTATGAAAGTTAAACTTACATTGAAAAATGAATGTGGACAGCGGGGTGTTGTAGCACACACATGTCTGTATTCCCATTACTTGGGAGGCTGAGGCAAGTGGATCACAAGGTCAGGTTGAGTCCTGCCTAGGTAACTTAGTGAGACCTTCTATGAAAAATTAAAAAAAAAAAAAAAAGGGCTATGGATGTAGCTTAGTGGTAAAGTGACCCTTGGTTTGTTCCTCAGTACTGCAAAGAAAAAGTGGGGGCAAAATAAAATTACCAGCACTTACTGTATGGGGAAAATATCCTCGTAAATTAATTTGAAGGGCTGTAATATGTGACACTTTCCCCTAATGAAAATAAGAGAGTCAAACACTTTTAGCCTTTACAGCAACCTTTTATTGCATCATTGTATGGATGAGAAAACTGAGTGTTAAGAGGCTTAGAGACGCTCCAACATCAGAGAGCTGGCAGTTCCCCCTCCCAGGACCCCACACAGTCTGGCTCTGGCACCTCCACCAGTTTATCAGCAGCAAACTGGGGGTGGAGTCAGTTCGCTGAAGTGGGAGAGGCGAACAGTGTGAGCCAAGGGGTTGAAGGACGAGGAAGGTGACTGAGGCTGGGGATGGAACAGGTTTTTCCTGCCATGGGTTCATTCTCACTGCTGACTTCAGGAAGAGGGTCTGATTCCTGGGACCCCATCCAGGACCACAGGGATGATGCGGACTGGCCTGCAGAACAGGTTGCTGCTCTTGAGAAACCCCACACTGTCCGCACTGTAGAGCCGCACAGGTCATGCGACCGTGGGCAGCTCCCTGCTGCTGGTGTTTCTGAGATGGCTGTGACTCCTTTGGAACACTTCAGCAGCTTCACACTTGGCACACACAGCCACCATGTGTGCTCCCAGCCCTGTCTCCCTCTGTTGTCTGCTTGAGCCCGTGGGCACCTTCGCACAGCAGTGCTTGTCAGTGCACAAAACGCATTCTAGATTGTAAGGAAAAGCAGTTACTGTAGAGTGCAGTTACTAAGATACTAGGAATTGTTAGATGATAGACATCTGTGGTTATTTATTACATGAAATAACAAAATCCAGTGGCTAGTTTAGTAAGTGCTGTTGCTTTGAAGTGAAAGGAAGAAAAGTAGTCTAAGTATCAGTCACACCTGTGACTACTGTAAGTGAAAGTCTGCAATTCGTGTTGGTAACAAATGTAGGTGCAATGTTGGCCTTGCGAGCTTGTCTTCATTATCATTGAAGGAAATTGGGAGGTTCATGAAGATGAAGAGGTAACTGTTTTCTTTTTAGGTTTGCAGACGTCCTTAGTGACATCTGTACCCCATGGTAAGAGCCCTTGTGGCATGTGGGACAGTTCTTCAGATCCTCTGAGCAACCATCTTGGGCTCCTCCTTGGGCTTCTAATGAATCTTTAGATCAAATTAGGGGAAACTGATACTTTAAAAAATTTGAGTCTTCCTGTTTCTGTTCTTTAAATCTGCATTTATGTAGTGTTTTCTTTACTGTCTTTCATTACAGGTTTTTTATAATAACCTCCAGGAATGTTTTATACTCATTTCCAAGATTCATCCTTAGATATTTTGTGAGTTGTGTTGCTATTTGATCTTCTCTCATTTTCTAAGTATGGAAAATGTTTAGAAATACCAGTTTTAGCCAGGGTGGTGGTGGTGGTGATGGTGGCGGCACATTTTTATAATCGTGGCCTCTGGAAGCTGAAGCAGGAAGATCACAAGTTCAAGCCCAAACTGAGTAACTTAGCTACTCAGTGAGACCCTGTTATGGTTTATATTCTTATGGCCCCACCAGGTCTCATGTAATCATGGCATGGGTGCTGCTGAGTCTGGCGTTCATGATTGGTTTGTTGTCTGGTGCTGGGATTGGTGCTGTGAGTGTGGCACCAGCCCAGGGCTGGAGCCGATGTGCAGTGTAAGGGTGGGAAGAAGGTGGGTCTTTGCTCTCTTGCCAGTTCACACCTTGCTATTTGCCTGTCCGTGAATTCTGCCCCCCATCCACGCCACCCTGCCTTGCAGCCAGCTGAATATGAACTGAAACGTCTAATATTGTAAGAAATAAACCTTTCCTTCCCTAATTTCGGGTGTCAGGTATTTTGTCTGAGTAATGAGAGAAAAGTAACTAAGACAGGCCCTGTCTCAAAAATTAGAAATAAAAAAGACTGCTCCATGCAAAGGTACTGGGTTCATTCCCTAACACTGAAAAAAAGTATAATCAGAATCTGTGTATCGAGCTAATAGCTGGTACATTTTTTTGACGTTCTGCTTATATAATCCCAGTATCTGAAAATGATGACAATTTTTTTTTGTTTTCTACCTATGTTCTTATTTCCTGCTGTACTGATAGGATTTTCAGTACAGTACTTAACAGAAACTGATGCCTAATAAAGTCTTTTTCTTGATGTTCAAGGAAATACTTCTAATATTTGCCCTTTCAGTGGTATTAGGCTGGTACACTCATACAAGCTTTTCATGAATTTTGCAAGCCACTTTAAAAAACACAGTCATTATTTAAGATTAAATTATATGAGCTGGGCATGGTGGTGCATCCCTGTAATCCCAGCAGTCAGGAGGCTGAGGCAGGAGGATCACTGCAGGTTCAAAACCAGCCTGAGCTACAAAGTGAATTCAAGGCCAGCCCAAACTGCATAGCAAAACCTTGTCTCAAAAAGACCAAAAAAATAAATAAATAAATAAATAAATAAAATAAAATAAATTGTATGAACATACAGCTAAGGAAATAATATTAAAACAAAGGTTTTAATTCTCAAAGCTCCGCTCATTCCTTCTTTGATGACTTCCATCTGTGTGGCAGAAACACTATTCTTTTTTTTTTTTTTTGCACCGGGGATTGAATTCACAACCTCGCGCCTGCCAGGTAGGCACTTAAGCCACTGAGCCAAACTCCTGGCCCTAGAAACACTATTCTGTGTGGTGGTGTGAAACTGCCTTCTCCCCAACCCTGTGCTCAGGGTCATCACTTTCATAGTGTTGATTTGGCCATGGTAGGAGTATAGTACTGACACCATGGAAGATCAGGTGACATGCTACAGATCAGGGCCTTTATTTTCCTTAAGAGTGTCTTGCTTAACATTTACTGGTGCATCTTTTGATCAAGGAAGTTGGCTGTGAATTCCAGCATTTTCCTAGCATTTTGTAGAATGGAAAGAGCTCTCTTGTCCACATGCTGACCTGCTGTGTCTGGTACTTTTTCTCTTCAGAGGACTGTGATGTTTGCCTGACCTCTGCCTTGCCTCAGGTGTCCTTCAGCAGCTCCTCCCAGCTCTCCAGCAGTCACAGCCCTGCATTTGCGCATCTGAACAGGAGAGACGGTGAGTCTGCTGTCATGGAACTCCCTCTAAGACTTTGACTCTTTGTTATTTTCCATTCTTATGGGTAAAATTCATTATATTGCATTTTAGCGAAATTGAGGAGAATAGGTTCATCATGTTATCATTTACTAGCTTCTTTATTGTGTGTTAGAAATTTGTTTTGTTTTGTTTTGATAATTTTTGTCTCTACTAATTGTCAGTTAATACTCAGAAAACAGATTCAAGCCAGGAAGGAATTACAAGTGTTATGTTTGTGTCAGAATGTCCCCCCAAAGCCTCATGTGGTTGTGGAGGGTGGGCTTTTTTTGGAGGCAGCTGAATCTAGAGTTTGTGATTGGTTCATTTTCTAGTGCTGGGATTGGGGGTGTAAGTGCTATACCTGCCCTAGGATGGGTAGCCTGCATATAATATAAAGGAGGGAAAGAGGTTTGCCCCTTTCCTTTTATGCTTGTTGCTTTTGTTGTCTTCCACCACCACGAACTGTTATTTCTGTGCCATGCCACCCTACCTTAGAGCCAACTGATAATGGACTGAAACCTCTACAAACTGTGAGCTAAATAAATCTCTCCTTCCTTAATTTTGGGTGTTGGGTATTTTATTTCAGCAACAAGAGAAAAGTAACTAAAACAGGGAGGCTATATATTATTCCCAATGATTCCTTTCCAGTTTCAGAATGGACGGGGCAGTGGTGACTAGATCAGTGAACCCTTCACAAACAAATAGGTTAAGTAGGCCCGTATTACAGCCTCTAGGGGAAGCTAAAGAAGTCTCTGTGTGGCTTTTCTGTGCTGGGAAGATGCCATGACTACTCACGGAACATGACTGCTGTCCCAGAGTTTCTTGTCTTTTGAGGTGGTTGACAATAAGGATTCCCATCCTCTCTGTGCTAAGGAAGGCAAAGGCTTGCTTTTGGGAGATAAATCATCTATTCATACTGCTCAAATGTCACCAAGTAAATTACTTCTTTTGTTGGACCCATAGTAGTCCAGTGGTTAGGTTAATACAATAAAAAATAGGTTAATATAATAAAAAGTTCAGTATTGTGCTTTAGGAGGGGTAATTTTCCATGAAAGATAAACTAATTCAGCAAGCACAATTAAAAGTTACTTCTGCCCTATGTAAATGCATTGTTGTAAGTAATGGCAATGTTGAGATTGCATCAGGTATTTTATTCCATATATAAGGTTTCAAAGATCAGGGCTTAAGTGTATAGCTTGAATTTTGCTATGTCTGTTAATAATTGAATGCAGCTACTTAGTAAGTGATTAGATAGATTGGTAGGAAGGAGTCAGAGCCCAAGTAAAAAACTTTGAGTTCAGCTGGAGAGCACTCTCACTGTTGTCTACCGTCATTGTCTTCTACCAAGAGGGAGCATTTTGGGGTCTGAGATTCATGCTTACAGCCTTATTCAAATCATGTCTACCACCCCAGGAAAATTATGTTGTCACTGATGCCAGATTTCAACTAATAGTTACATATTCAAATAGCATATTTGGTGTGATGATTATTCTAATATCTGCTTGCATCTAACTTTTCTAGTAATAATTGTCAAGAGATGCTATGTAAGTAAGCACTGTGTTGAACTCATTTTAAGAAGCCCGAGGCATTTGCATATTATTTTATGATTTGTGGGGATGGAAACCATTTGTGTTTCAAGGTCTAGTGTTGTAAGCACTGAGGTACTAGAAAGTCCATAAACATTAGAAGGAAACATCTTGAAGTACAAGATCAACATTTCCAGTATACTTAAGAAATTTAAGAACTCAGAATATGATACATGGTTATTATGAAATGATATTAAAAAGTTGATCATGTATTTTGAACTATGTTCTTTGCATATTTAAATTACTTTTTGTAAGAGATGCAATCAGCTGATGAATTTTGTCTTTTACGGTTGTTGCTACTCTGATTGGAGGTAAAAAGCATTTCACTAAATATTCTTCAATGCTGTTAGATTTCATACTCCTTGAAGCTTGGATACACATTTTTCTCAGCAACTCATAGCACTTTCTTCAAAATAGACCACATGCTGTTCTAAGAAGATTGGTTGAATAATTGCAAAAGAATCAAAATCATCCCATGTATACTATCAGGTCATGACACACTGAAACTAGGTATCAACTGCAAAACCACAGACATTTTATGAACACCTGGGCTGTAATAAGAGACTCCTGAATGTCTAATGGGCCACAGAGTATCTGGGGCCTGGCCAAGATCCCCAATCTCCCAAACGAGTATACAGCAAGGGTTTAAATAAATGAGACAAGTGGTATGATTTTAGGGCTTCAGGAGGATCGAAACCCTCTGCAGAGTTCAAGACTCTGGGGGCTGAGACAAAGGGCTTCTCTAGGCAACCCGTATTTATTAGGCTTTCAAGCAAAGAGAGGGGATACTGAGGAAACTGCGGGATCTCGGCAGGACCTTGGGAGTCACTTCAAAGACTTCTCCAAGTAGTAGAATATGCCAATTTAGGAGACCTGCCTTATCTCCATGATGACATTTATGGTGGGAATGAGACTGTAGGACTGAGATGCCCGCAGCTGCAGTCTCTACTTAATTGGGGTTGGAGCTAGCCGTCCTCAGCTGTGGCCTTATCTTACCCTTTGAGGTATCTCTGGCATCACAGGCCACTACAGGCCTCAGCTAGGACCACTGATTCCTAAAGGTTCATTTACTATGAATCTGCTGTCCATCTCCATACAAGGGGTCTAGGCCTAGGACAGACTCACAGATAAACATAGAAAGCCAATTAGTTAATTTTAAATCCTGCTCAAAGCCACTTCATAGTGGTCTCCAAAAACAGTGGAAATCAAGGAAGCAATTAAACGATTTCTAGAATCAAATAGTAAATGCCAGTAAAATATACCTTACTGACTTAAGGGACACAAAGAAAGCAGTTCAAAGAGGGAAATTTGTTGCTGTGAATGCTCACATTAGAAAAACAGAGGAGCTCAAATAATCTGATGATGCACCTCAAGAAACTAGAAGAACAAAAACTGTTCAAACTCAAAATATAGTACTAAAAGGGAAGCCATGAAGATCAGAGTGGAAATTAAAGCAATTGAAACTAAAATACAAAGAATCAGTGAATTGAAGAGCTGGTTCTTTGAAAGAATAGCTAAAATAAATAAACCCCTAGCTCAACTTACCAAAAGAAGGAAAGAAAAGACTGATATCACTGTCATTAGAAATGAAAAAAGTGAAATCACAACAGATATTGCTGAAATCCAGAAAATCATGGAAACAACTATGAAAAATTGTACTCTGACAAATTGGACAATCTCGAAGAAATGGAGAGATTCCTGGCCACATAGGAATTACCAGAACTGAAGCAAGAAGACATTATTCTGAGGAATCCAATCACAGATAATGAAATTGGGGAAGTAATAAAAAACCTACTAAGAAAACCCCAGGATCTGATTGATTCACTGCTGAATTCTAGTAATTTCAAGGAAAATATAATGGCAATATTCTTTAGACTCTTCAGTGAAAATTAAAAGAAAGGAGTACTTCCAATCTCTTTCCTGGAAGCTACCATTACCCTGGTTCCAAAAGCAGAAAAAGACCTAACTAAAAAGGAAAACTATATGCCAACCTGTAATGAACATAGACAGAAAAATTAATGAGATGCTGGCAAATAGCATGCCACAAACTTAAAAAGAGTATACATCATGACCAACTAGAATTCATTGCAGAGATGCAAGAATGATTCAACATACACGAAACAATAAGTGTAATATACCACATAAACAGAAGCAAGAACAAAAATCTCACGATCATCTCAACAGACACAGAAAAAGCCCTTGATGAAATCTAACATCCATTCGTGATTAAAACCCTGAAGAGAATAGGTATAGAAGGACCTTGTCTTGATCTGGATTTTACTTCAGTCTGATAAAAGCCATTTGTGACAAACCTATGAAACAAGACAAGGATGTCCCTGTGACTACTCCTGTTTAAAATAGTACTCAAAACATTAGCCAGAACAATTATACAAGAGAAATAAATAAAAGGCATACACATAGGAAAGGAAAAAGTTATCATTATTTGCAGATGATATGATCCTTTACATTAAAAAATTCCATGAAAAGACACATAGAATTGTAACCAAATTCATCAGTGTAGCAGTATCCAAAGTCACACAAAAACCAATAGAGTTCCTGTACACCAAAAATGAACCCACTAAGGAAGAAATGAGAAAAACAGTACCATTCACAGTAGCATCAAAAAAGATTACTTGCTTAGAAGTACGCTAACCAAAGAAGTGAAAGACCTCTACAACAAAAACTACAGTACTCTGAAGAAACTGAGGTGGACATCAGAAAATGGAAAGACAGAACCAATGCTGTCAAAATAGCTGTACTCCCTAAACAGATAATACAGATTTAATGCATCCCAATCAGCATACCAACAACATTCTTTACAC
>RJWM01048358.1:0-11526 GCA_004363535.1 Dasyprocta punctata
TATCTCTTGGTTCAGGTGTGTTCAATTCTACTCTGGGAAGATGGTGAGCAGCTGTTCTTTCTCCTCACTAGAGAGAAGAGAGGAAATGGAATTAACCTGTAGCAAGATGATTTAAGTTTGCTCTAGAGGGAAAAATGTCCTTACAAAAGGGTTATTAAACACTGAGATGGGGTTAGAGGGTTACTAAAAGGAAGTTTTTGTTATTTGTCTCTCTAAGGAGCTGTAAGAATTTCTAGATCTTATTTAAATGGAGGAAAAAATAGAGAGAGAGCATAAGGGATAACAGTCATTTTCTAATGGGCCCAAATCCATTGTACTGGTGGTAGTAAAATGGGGTAATTAATACTTTATCTTTCTATGTCCCCTCCTCTAAGTGATAAGAGATTTTTCTGTTTTCTCTCCCTTGAGTGTTTTAGATTCACAAGGGACTGAAATAATTTCATTTCTACCTTTACTCAAAGGAGAAGAGATGAAGCAAGGAACCTTGTCTTTTTATTCTCTTCATCCTGTACTAAAAAGGCATCAAATCAAGAGTTTACATCCATCTCCTTTGAGGAAAAAGCCCATGCATCAGTGCAGTAAAAATTACCCAGTGTTTGCTTTCAGAATGCATCTAGCATTCCAGAGAACATCTTTGGAAAGTGAAAATGAATTTAGTCATGTAGCCAGCACGACAAATTTTCTTCACATTAGATTTATTCTCAGCTAGTTCCAATTTAGAAGACAAGACCAGACACAATCTGTAGCTGATGATTTCCCTTCATCAGAACTTTTCCATGGTTTCCATCATGGAACTTGGAAAACAGGTATCCTGCACTCCTACCCTCTGCAGGAGCTTGGCCTCTAGCAGCTGAGAGATCTGGGTTCACAGCTGCAGTCACACTACCCATGATCTTCACTCTGATCCTTCTTTGAATAATGAAAACAATTATACCTGCATGCCTCGGCTGCCTCGGCAACTAAACGAGTTGCAGTGTGAAGAAGACTTAGTCCAATGCCTGCTGCACAAAAGGGTTCAACAAATGTTGGCCTTTTTTGTCCTTCAAAACGCAGTCCAAAAGGCATAAATGGTCCAGACAGATGCCAGTTCGATGGATTCTTAAGTGTAACTCAATATTACTAAGACAGTTCTGTGCTTGTATACACAGATTTTGACTGTCTCAAATCTTCTTCCACATCAGTGCAACTTGGCTTTAAAGAGTACCTCTGAATATCTACTTTTCCATACAATAGAAAAAGCCTCTTCTGTACTGGTGTAATAATAAAGTAAATTGTTTTGGATGCAGTTACACAAATAGCTCCCAATCAACCTTTCCTTTAAAACCTATATTTTCTTTTAAAGAGAACAAAACAAAACAGAACAAAGCAGATCAGAGCAAAACAATGCAAACAACACAGGATTTCAAAACAAGACAACAGGAGCTCAACAGTGGCTACCATAATCTCTCTCTCTCTCTCTCTCTCTCTCTCTCTCTTTCTCTCTCTTTTTTTACTATGTAGTGAGAAAGCAGAGAAATATCTTTGGGATCAAGATGTTGATTCTGATATCCAGATTTCTCTGCTTTATTACAAAAAAAAAAAACAAATACCAAGCCTCAACTCTTTACAAATTCAAAATCACCCAGATCATAACTACAAAAACAGAACTACGTATAAAATGGGAATAAATGAAAGTATGATTACACATCTCAAAGCATCAATGAGGATGAAGTGGGATAATGCATGTAAAATACTTAGCAGAGTTCACAGTATGTAGTTATCCATAATTATTGTTATTATGATGACGGTTTTGAGCATTTGAAGATGAAAGTCTTCAGATCTAAAATTCAATGATTAGAAGTAATTTAATCCTCAGGAAAAGCTTGTTTCATTTCTTTCCCTGTATACACACCACCTTCATACACCGATACCTTTATGACTTGTGGGACCATATCTGCAGCACCCTCCTGCTTGTACCACAACCTCATTCTTTTTACTGTTGTTGTTGCTGATGATGTTGTTGCTGATGTTGCTGTTGTCATTGTTAATTTCTAGAAATAGGTGTTTATGGGAAATTTCTAAGTATACTTCTTTCATAAGTGAATTATGTATTACATACTGTCCCTCCTAGCCCATTCCCATGCACAAGTAATCATTTGGAATTAATCCTCTAATCTACTCACCTTTTTATATAGAAAGCAGAAGTTAAAAAATGCTAGGCTATACTACAGAGCCCCTAAACCAGCACACTCTATTGTCAGATCAGTAATATGGGTCTCCTCTCCTCTTTTAATAGTATCAGGTTTTGGATATTTGTTGTATGAAGAATGTGTTTTGATTTCCATATCTCAAGGAATTGTTTTACTTGCAAGTGATAGAAACTACCTTTGGGATACTTTGGCAGGTCAGGGTTACACTGGCTCCTATTCTATAATACAACTCAAGTTACAGAAATTCTGGGCACAGAATCAAAAGTTTTTACTGATCTCCTGATTTTTTTTTATTTTTTTGTAGATTGATATCGTTTTCTCCAGTTGACCTCTAAAAAGCCATTTTAACTAGGAAAAGGATTACAGCCATTAGGATTGTGTCCACTGAATATGACAAGAACTTAAGATTCTTATCCTAGTAAAACTAACTAGAGGTTTTATTTTTCTAACAGCAGAAATTCTGAAATTTAGGAGACCAAGGATGAGACAGCTTCTTGAGCCAGTTATATTCCAATTCCTACTCCACACTTCCTAGCAGACTTGAGACCAGCCCAACGTGCACAATTTTCAAGCAGAAGAAGGGAAAGAAGTAAGGGCAAAAGTCACTTGTTGACCGAGTCTGGGTCCTTCCATCAGAAGGATGATAGCTTACCAGAGCTCCATATCCTAAACTTCCATTTGTATCAGCTTGGTCAGAATTGGGGAACACAGTCATGTTTAACTTCAGAAAGATGGATATAGTGTTTCCAACTGGAAATACAGCCATTCAAAAAATTTAATAATAATAAGATTTTCTTCATAAGGAAAAAAGAGAGAACAGATACTGAATAGGCAACTTCTCCATGACAAGGACATTCCTTTATTATTTCCAAGTAGACAAGTTGTAAAAAGAATCATTCATGAGTCTGCCTAGTCCCTGCATTTGCCTTTGTGGCCAGAAGCGTGGGGTACCGAAACTCACAGCCTTAACTAGAAAGAAATGGGATTCTTAGCAAAGAAAAAAAAAAATAGCTTTCCATCCAAATTACATGAAGTATAGCTATAACTCAAGAATTTGCTCAATATTTAAAATATTGATCAGGACTACAGAACTTCAAAAGCATCAAGAATTTCATCAAATGGCAACAGCGTATCCTAAAGTCATAGAGAAGACTGTAGTAAAAGGCAGACTCAAATGTAAAAACCCAAGTTTGCACACCCATTTGTCAGGTGCACCATTTTATAGCCTATGGGTGAGTAATAGGCAGAGCCTAGTAATCTGCTGCTTCATCCAGCGATGTTATCTTCAATCATGTTAATTAAATTAATATGACCTGCACTAATGAAAACTGCAAAAACCTATTTTGGTTTCTATCAGCACATGCATTTTTATAATTTAGTCCTGTCAGACTTGTATGCCTCTCAGTACCAGATTCAATGCTCATAATCTCAGGGTAATCCTAAGCATTTCCCTATACAAAACTAACAAAGAAAATGACTTATGAAGTAAATTTCATTTTGAGTGAGCAGCAAACCAAATCACGAATTAGAGATTCATGATGGCTTTACTGAAGCATACAGTTTTACTCATCTATCTCTCTTTCTTAACATATATTCTGCTTTGACATGTTTTCTAAATGATTAGCCACCTGAGAAAATATTTAAATGACCATATCACAAGGTAAAAAAAATTTATGACCTAAATTACATTAACAAATTCAATATGCTATGCATATGGAAATTAGAAGCTTTCAGATTACATTTTTGGTTTTAAAATACTTAGTTTCTGTTTACAACAGTATTATTTTCTTTTCCCTGTTCATTTAATGACAGATCCTCAGAGTAACCAAGCGAAAACAAATGACTTAGTCCTTGGTTCAGAGAAATAATGGGTTACCAGCATAATTAATTTTATGTTTAATTACTGTAGAATGAAACAATTCAACAATATCCAATCAATCCTTGGAATGACAGAACAGAAGGTCAGCAGTTGCTAAGTCAATTGTTTTGAAAGAAAAATTTATGTTAGGTTCTCTTTTATGTGCTATGGAAAGAAATTGGATAAAAGTGGTCAAGCAAACATTAATTAATTATATAAATATAATCTGGTTGTCATGCTAAATCATACAAGCAGGGATACAGTCTCAGAAATGAGGGCTGTGTATTAACTACAGATTTCAGTGACACAGTATGCCCCACCCCCACTTCTGTGCCATACACAATTGAAAGCCTTGGAGTCAAACATTAACATCTCTCGAATTATTTTTCTAAAGTTTGAGTTGACAACCCCTTGAAAAGGAGTTGATGGTTCCAGGCCATTTCCTTTCATGCCAACTCATCAGCACAGGGGCCTGGGACTTACTGACCTCCCCTCCCCCTCTGCCTCTCTTTACTCCTTGCTATCCATCAATATCAAGAAGGGAAACTCAAATTATTTCACAGGGCAGTTTTTCTGGTCACAGCACTGATCACATTTGGGGGTTCATATAAACTATAAGACTAGTAGATATAGATACAGGTCCACTTTAACTTTTGACCTTTAGAGAGTTAATTATTCAAGCTTTCCTTCTGGTTGTAGATTTCTGCAGCATTTACTAAAGTTAAATTTCTGCTTATTTGACTCAAAAACTCCAAACTTTCCACCTGCTGAAACTACAATACCTGTATCAACACAACTGTGTATTCCCAGCAGGGTAATCCCCTTTGCCTCTCTCACAACCCTTTTGGGAGTCGCCCTTCATTGATCCTATGCTATTTCTTCTCCTTAGTCCTTTTCTGAAAAGAGAGTATGAAGCAGCAGTCACTGGAAAGTCACAAAGATGAAAACTCACGTCTACATCCCTCAAGGGTTTTCCATAAAAAACATTATCACATCTACCAACCCTGTTAGTAGACAAGAGTGAAGACACCATCCTTCCTATATTTCAGTTGTTTCTAAGAATGAAGAAGAGTTAATTAATGGGACTGGGCAAAATGTCGAGCAAATTCATATGCTAAGATTAAAATGAGTGAAGTACCAAGGTTCCTGTTGGAGTGGTTGGGCTGAAGAGACATGAGGGAATGTACAAAAGAGCTGGAAATGTCTGACTTCTTTATTAGGATGCTACTCAAGCAGGGACATTCAGTTAGTGAAAATTCAGTAAGCTTATCATTTGTGTGCATTTCTTATATATACAGACATATGTCGAGAAAAGGTACTGAAAAATAAAATGAGAAAAGGTCCTAATCTTCTTACCAAATGAATTAGCTAATATACAGGCACAGTATCCAGGAGTCTGAGGCAAAATGTTTTTCTCTGAAAGGACCTTGGGTTCATTACAGAAAATTGTGCAGGCAAGTCTGTTTTTCAAGAAATAATTAAGGTTCTTTGCATATGCTGAATTGCTATTTAAGAGTTACAACCCAGTTCAGTTGTCTCACTGGGGCATGTATTTATTTTGCCCACCATTAGAGATACTACATGCAACACTTAAAAAGTGTATCTCAAACAGAATTTTCCTAAACAAGGCCAGAATAACCCTAAACTCAATGAGAAGTGTGTATAGTTATCAGGTAATGTGTATGTACACAGAAGGCACCATGCACCAGAGCAGTTAGGGAGGCCTCCTGAGGACACAAAACTACTTTCTGTAACAGCATAAAGAGCAAAAGTAACTGGGAAGGGAAAAGGCAGAAAGAGAAAAGGGAAGAGGAAAAGATATAAACGTGTATATATGTATATGTAAGATAACTAAAATGAACACACTGCTGAATCTATTCGTTATTGAGAAAGAACAATTAATACTCATATGATTAGATCAATTTTACATGTTTATATCTGTTAATGTAAGTAACCATTTTAAAGATAACGATACGCAAGATTGCAACCATTGTCAAGTTTCTATTATCTGATTTTGTAAACCTGCAATGTTACTGTTGTGTATTTACTTTACTCGTTTGTCTCTTTTGCTTGTTGTCTTTGTTTTATAAGTCTTTTTTTCTGTTTTTTCTTCGCTTAAATAAATTTTAAAAAAAAAGAGTATCCAGACTCAGTCACAATGTAGAAGCAATTGCTATTTCTTCAGCCACTACAGATTTTCCAAAAGGTGAATACAACTAATTTCCACATCCTTGAATGCAAAGAAGTTGTGACTAGAAAACTTCAATATCCTCAGAATGATCTGTGAACTATTTCTTCTAATATTAAGATTGCTCTCCATAACAAAATGACTTATTCTACAGAAAAAAATCCTCTCAGATTGACTTCCAAAATGAAATTCACATTACCTGGGATTTGAAAATTTTATTTCACATAATAGCAAAACTGGTTTGACACTCTAAATGCAGCTATTTTGGAAAGTTGACCTTCTCTAAACAAATCAGGCAAAAATAAGAAATAGAAATGACTCACTAGATTAAAAGCATTAAATTATATTTTTAAAAGGCGCTTGGTAATCAGCCACTAGTATTTTAATGTCTAGCTTAATGTTTGTTGATTTATCAAGAGGTCATCTATCTTTTACATTTTAAACTCTTTGAGACTACATATCTAATTTCTTAAGCAGACAAATACTCAGTTCCAGAACACTCTTATGAAACTACAATGCTTTTGTTATGAATTACTCATGGATGAGTATATTGCAGTGCAGGATAATATTGTATTGTTTAGCATTATGCATCCTTGAAACTTAGAAGCCATCAATTAGAATCACCACTTTATAACACTAAGAAAGTAAAAAAAAATACTTCAAATTTTAAATATTTCATAAACTTTGTTTTAAGGCACTCCTTTATTTCAGGTGCTAAAAGGTAAAAACTGTATCTCAGAAGTGAAGAAATAAATCTTTTGTCAAAATGAATAGAGAGGGACTTCCAGGAAAATGGCAGAGCAGTAAGCAGCAGAGAAAGAATCTCTCCAAGTTTTGGTGTCCAGACCCTGGAATATAGCAATATGAGGAAGAGAAGGAGGAGGAAGGTGGGTTCCATGGTCACAGGCAGGATTTGAACAGAGCTAATTCAGGAAACCAGCAAAAATAAAACCAGGGTGGCAGCCCTGCCAGATAGGAAGAAGCAGCCAGGAAGCCGTGTAGCCCTCCCATGTGCTGGCAGAGGACCTGCTGACCGGGGAGAAGCAGCATGAAAGCCATGCAGCCTGCTTGTGTGCTAGCGGAGGCCCTACTGGCCATGGAGAAGCTGCACAGAAGTTCTGCGGCCTCCCTGTGTGCCGGTGGAGGCCTGCCAGTTGGGGAGAAGCACCAAGGAGCTCATGCACCCCACCCCCATGTTCCAGCAGTAGCCCTGCCAGCCAGGAAAAACCAGCAAGGAGGCTGTGCAGCCCGCTGTGTGCCAGTGGTGGCCCTGCTGACTGGGGAGAACCAGCAAAGAAGCTGCTTCCACCCCCTGTCCCTTCACACACCCATAAGCAACTGAACTCAACACAGGCTGAGATAGTAATAACTGAAGTAGGGAAGCAACCTGACATTTGTGTTGTTTGATTAACTGTGCAAGCCTGGGTCTGGTAGTCTGAGCAACTACTTAGAGGATAACAATATGCAGTATAGTGACAATTGCGAATTTCCTACTGTCCTATCACTGTTTTGTTTTGTTTCATTTTACTGCTCTGTTTTATTCCCTTTAAGATAAAATTTAAAAAAAAAGAATGGAGAAAAACTTCTAGCTAATTGTAAAATCCAATAGCATTCACCAATTCAAAGAAATTTTCAACTTTGTTTTCAAACATATTGCATTGATTATAAGCCTTTTATGATTTAATGTAAAGAGGATAGTATTGTTTTGCTTCTTTTTTAAAGAAACATTCACTGTGTTCTGCAAAATGAACATAAGAGGTCACAGTTCTCTACTTTCTGTGATTGCTTTCACACTGCTAATGAAAATATGATGATGTAAAATTGAGTACATAAGACTCACGCAAACCTAGTTCTTGAAATGCAGTTTCTCAATAGTTTCTTTAAATATAACTCTAAAGCAATTATACAGCAACTTTGGAAGACCTTATACATGTGTAATTATGAATGAGAATGACATTTGCAACACTAAATTTAAGCGTATTCTCTTAAACTTGATCTCCGTGTGTCCACAGCAGTCATAAAATCACTATATATTCCTCAAGAAATGTTTTTTGAAGCTCATTTTACCTTTCAATTTTTAGTTATAACATTTTACTTTCAGGAGACTAAGTAAAATTCTAAATTAGAAGAAAACCACTCAGTTTTTTAAAAAATTGTAATTCATTTTAAACATTATACTCGAAGTTCATGATTCTTTTCCTCTTTTGAGTGAAGCTGGGATGAACCCTATAGAGTTGAAATTTTAATCTTATATTTATTTTGAAAACAGAATAAATCACACAATGGGTCTATGAGATTGAAATTTTAAAAATTATTAATAGGTAATAGCATTTTCCACTTGCCCACCAATTTAAATATAGTAAAATAAAAAAGAGATCAAAATAATTTAGGAGCTGGACATGGTGGCACACGTGTATAATCTCAGCACTTGGGATGCTGAGGCAGAAGGAGTGCCACAAGATCAAGGTCAACTTTGGCTACATAAAGAGTTCAGGGCCAGCCTGAACTGCAAAGCAAAACCCTATCTCAAAAAACAAAATCTTTTAGAAAAAAATGACCACTAATGTTGATTGTATATATTATAAATGCAATCTACTAGGAATTCTTTGGGACAAGACAAAACCAGCACTTTATCTGGAGCCCTTTCGGATCTCTATGAATCAAAGTTCCTGTGCTTCTGTTTTTCCTCTTCATAAAATTCTGTACAAAAGCATAACAGCCAAATGCAAATTGCAAATGTTAATTTCATTCTGTGTTTTTAAAAAATCACTTTGAAACACATATAAGTAACAACTGGGAAAATCAAAATATGAACTTTGTATTAGGCTATACGATTGAATTGTCAACTTTCTTAGTTTATGATAATGCCATTTTAATTATACTATATATGTTTTAACTTTTAGAAGATTCATTCTAAAATATTTAGAAGTGAAATGACATGATATTTGTACCTTATTTTCAGGTTGTATATATACAGATGAGATGAGAAAATATAAATGGGACAAAATTGTAGCATTTAGTGAGCCCAGCTGGAAGATGCACAGGTGTTCATGATACTCCATTTTCTAGTTTTCTATAGGCTTGCAATTTTTCAAAATGAGAAGTTGGAGAAGAACTTGTGAAAATGCAGTCTATTCTTTGGAACAATGAATTAGTGTACTTTTTCACTGTTTCTTGCCACTAACAATAGTTAATTTTACCACGTTTCTCCAATGCTCCAATAAAATACTTCTGAAAATAGCAGGTGAGCAGGCCTTGTTCTAAGTTTATTAACTGATAACCTATTTTCAATGGCAAAAATAAATGTAACCTAGGCCTGTTTTAAAGCAATGATTGTCAGCTTGCATAGTCAATATGTCATGCAGGGTACACTTCATTAAAGAGTGAATTACTTCACTTGTAATTTGAGCTAAATGAATGTCAATGTCAGGTTGTATAAATCTCAGGTTAAAATGTCTCACTAAGCGCAATGGGGTGTTTTGCCCTCCAAAAACCCACCCCCATCAAGGCTTATTTCATACACATTTTCCAAGTGGTACCTAGAAGTGCCTTTTATATCACAGAGTAGCAATCTACCTGACCTTGAATCCACTGCAGGGGTTAAGGTTAACGTTCACACTTCTTATTGCTACCCTCTCAACTCTAGTAACAACAAAAATTAAAACCTCACTGTGTCTGAGGATTAATTAGCTAATCAAATATTCATGTAATAAGAGAAACAAAGAGAAGTCTCTGAAAAGGACTAGGAATATAACTCAGTAGGAAGACCCTGAATTTAATCTCCACTACTGCAAAACAAACAAATAACAACAACAACAAAAATAAGGTCTAGATAAAAATCAGGTTCTCCAGGAGGAGGAGGAGTTACTATAAATTGTATAAAAGTAATAAATTTTATCTTTCAAAGATAATGAATGGTTTTCAATTGACTAGACCACTCTGGTCTGGGTCTCAGCAGATCTTCTTACACACTGGATGAATAGTTCAGGGCATGTTTAAGTGAATTGGAAGTACTCAATAAGATGCTTTATATATAATCCCATGAAGATAGAAGTCTAGCATGTTACTATGGCATCTTATCTCTATGAACAGCTTAGCAAAGAGCCTAATTTTTTCCAACAGGAACAATGGTGAGAAATGAACCCACAGTTCTTTCGTTTTGTTCCTTATACCTATGTTTAAATGAGAGTTCCTAGCCTTTGATGGAGGAAGAATGGCTGAACAGCATTTTGCAGAAGCCCAGGGGTCCACCCAACAGTAGGTGGGATCACTTCTGGAGGGAGGAATCTATCTGAGAGAGCAATTTGTAACAGAGAGCAATATATGACAGCAATATGTGACAGAGAAGTCCTCGGAGGACACAGGTCCCCACCCAGAATGGAATTTATTTGGAAATTTAATAAATAAGGCTTCTTGTTTGTTGCTAATCTGTGGATGCAGTCTCTCTTTGTGGAGTTTTATCAACCAATAGCCATCCCATCTCACTATCAAATCACTTTTCCTGGAAAAGAAACTGTCAGCAAAAGTAAAAATCAGAATGATATTGTTTTGTGTTGACGTGCTCCACAGTATCTAGTCTTTTCCAGATATGTAGAAATACATGTTTGAAATGTGATTTTTCTCTCTTGGATTGGAAAGAAAGGACTTAGCCTACATCAGACATATGGTAGAAGCTCAGAAAGTAAACTGGGGGGAAATGTGCTATAGCCCTTTCCTTTAGTTGTAAAGCCATCAGAATCAATAGTCATTATCATCCCACAAATAAAGAACCACTAAAAAGCACCCTTTGGAAAATCACTCTAGCCAAACAAGTTTTCCTTTCTTGCATGTGAACAACCCTGAAGTTGGCCAGAAGGTCAAGATGGCAGCTAATAAAATCAGCAACTGAATTTAAAATAAAATGTGCTCCCACTGCATAGCAAATTTTTTAGTTCGCCTTCATCTTCTGTCATAGCCTGCATGAAAATTTCCTTTAGATTTTTCAAAAGTGAAAGTTGGAGTAAATAAGATGTGTGATTGGAGGCTGCCGAGATCTGCTAGATGTGTTTTATAAACAGCTCTTTAGAAGAGCGAATACGGCAGCTTGATTAAGAGGTGCATACCTTGTTCATCTGTCATCTACATGTCTTTAAGCCCTGAGGGGTAGTTTGTGCCGGATGGGAAAGAAGTATGCCCCAGGAGACTGAGGAGAGCACTACCTGGTAATCAAAAAAGAGAAATGAACATGGCATTGAGGAGACTTAAAGAGGCGGGCACAAAACTCATTTGTTTATCCCCTAATATAAATTTCC
>RJWM01048359.1:0-11530 GCA_004363535.1 Dasyprocta punctata
TCTCTCCAGTTCTTTTGCATTTTCCATCTTGTTATAATAAAGGTTCTTGAAGTAGGTATTGATGATCTTCTAGATCTGTTGTGATTTCACTCTTTTCATTATGATTGCATGGATTTGAGTCTTGTCTTTCTTTAATAAGGTTGGCTAAGGGTTTGTCAAATTTTATTTAATCTTTCAAAGAACCAGGTCCGATTCATTGATTCTTTATATTTTCTTTTTCCCCACTATATTAACTTCTGCTCTGATCTTTATAATTTTCTCCCTTGTACAAGCTTTGGGCTTGACTTCTTTTTCTAGAAGCTTGAGATTCAACATTAAGTTGTTTATTTGGGCTCCTTCTGCCTTCCTGATATGAGTATCCTCTGCTGTGAATCTCTTTCAGATGAGTGCTTTCGCTATGTCTCTTAAATTTTGGTATGTTATACTGGCATTATCATTTAATTAAAGAAACTGTTTAATTTCATCTGTGACCCACTGGTTGTTCAGGAGGGTGTTGCTTAATTTCCATGTGTTTATGAAGTTCTTGTGGATTCTTTTGCCATTGATTTCCAATTTTATAGCACTACTGCCTGATAATATGCATGGGGTGATTTCAAATAATTTGCATTTACTTAAGCAAGTTCTATGGGCTACTATGTGACCTTTTTTATGTTTTTGACACAGGGTGGTGGGGTACCAGGGATGGAACTCACTACACTGCACTTGCCAGACAGGGACTTGTGCTCCTGAGCTATAGGCCCAGCCCTCTGTGGTCTATTTTGAAGAACATCCAATACAACGGAGAAAAAGAAAATATAAAGAATCAGTGAATCATAGAGATGGTTCTTTGAAAGATTAAATAAAACTGACAAGCCCTTAGCCAACTTTATCAAAAAAGAAAAGAAAGAAAAAAAGAAAAGACTCAAATCTATGCAATTAGAAATGAAAAACGTGAACCCACAACAGATTCTTCAGAAATCCAAAAGATCATCAATACCTACTTTGAGGACTTGTATTCTTGTATCCTAAAAAAGATGGAAAATGCAGAAAAAATAGGGAGATTCCTAGACACATATGAATTATGAAAGCTGCATTAAGATCATAAAGAAATTCTAAATAGACCAATATAGTTGATAAAATTGAAGATGTACTTAAGAACCTACCTACAAAGAAAAGCCCAGACCACAACAGATTAACTGCTGAATTCTACAAGAAATTTAGAGAAGACCTAATTTTGCTACTTCTCAAACTCTTTAATGAGGTTCAGAGGGAAGCAATACATCCAAACTCATTCCTGGAAGCAAGCATTATCCTGGAAGGGAAGAAGTTAAATGATCATTATTTGTGGATGACATGATACTCTATATAAAACACCTCCAAAAACTCTACCAAGACTTATACATTTAATAATGAAATTCAATAGTGTAACTGGATACAAAATCAACATTCAAAAATCAATAGTATTCTTTTACACCAATCCCAAACTACTGAGAGAAAAATCAGGAAAATAACACCTCTCACAATAGTATTTTATAAAAAATTAAGTACCTAATGACCAATATAACAAAAGTAGCAAAAGAACTCTATAGTGAAAACTATAGTACTCGAAAAAGGAGGTTGAAAAGGATAAAAAATGGAAACATATGCCTTGTTCTTGAGTATGAAGAGCCAATACAGTGAAAGTGGGCATACTTTCAAACTTCTCATACAGATTTACTGCAATCCTGATCAAGATTCCAACAGCATATCTCACAAAACTAGAGAAAACTACCCTAAAATTCAGCTGGAACCAAAAGAGACCTGGGCAATTCTGGGCAAAAAAGGCAAGGCAGAAGGCATCACAGTCGCTGACTTGAAACTGTACTATAAAGCTACTATGGTAAAAAACAGTGCAGTACTGGCTAAAAAACAGACCCAAAATTCAATGAAACAGATTAGAAGATGCAGAAACAACTCCAGACACTCTTACTTACTTTTTCTTTGACAAAGGAGCCAAACACCTTCACTAGAAGAAAGGCTTTCCATGGGATAAAAAGAAGCTAGTGGTGCTGGAAAAACTGAATTTCCACATTCCAAAGATTAAAACAAGACCCATATCTTTCACCATGCACTAAACTAAAAGAAAAATGAATCAAAGATCTAAATATTATAACGGAAACACAAAGGAACATAGAATAGGTAAAACTCTTGAAGACATTAGTGTAGGCAAAAACTCTAGGAACAAAACCCTGATCGCATAGAACTATCACAAAGAAGCAACAACTCGATTATCGTCTTATCAAAAAGTTTTTGCACAGCAAGACAAACCACCAACAGAGCAAAGAGCCAAGCCACACTGTGGGAAACACTTTTGCCAGCTGTTCCTCAGACTTACGGTTACTATTTAGAATGTATAAAGAACTCAAATTTGTCAGACCCCCCAAATTTAAAGATCCAATTCAAAAATAGCATCTTAAATAGACACTTCTCAGAGGAAGACACACAAATGGCCAAAACATATATTAAAAAATGTTCAACAACATTGGTCTTCTGAGAAATGCAAAGTAAAACAATACTGAGATTCCACCTTACCTCAGAAAGAATGGCTATTATCAGGCAATCAACAAATAATAAATGCTGGCAGAGCAGTGCGGATAAAGGAATGCTCTTACACTATTGGTGGGAGTGTAGACTGGTACAATCACTGTGGAAATCAGGTTGGAGATTCCTAAAAATACTAAAACTAAAGGTCTCACTTAATCCAGCTATTCCCCTTTTTGGTATCTTACCAAAAAAATTAAAAGCATCATACCACAGCGATATACATACATCCATGTGTATAGTGGCACAGTTTGTAATAGCTAAATCTTGAAAACAGTCCAAATGCCCATCAACCAATGAATGGATAAAGATGTGGTTTTTTTAATACAATGGAGTACTACTCTGCCATAAAGGATAAGCTTGAGACAGTTCTAACTAAATGGATAGAGCTTAAGACCATACTCCAAAGTGAAATAAATTGGACTCACATGTGTAAATATCACTGTTTCTCAGGTGAAACCAAAAGTGCAAGTAAGGACCAAAATGTATAATAGATATTGGGAAACGGAAAGAAAATGTTCAAATGAGAAGGGGAACAATGGAGGGGAGAAGGCAAAAGGAAGGAATGGAAAAGAAAAAAAAAAGAATACAAGGAAATATTGGAAACAAAGCTTTTGTATATAAAGAAGGGAAGAGGGGTTGAAGGGAAAGTAGGGGAATGGGAAAAAAAGCAGCAAGATATATTATGTACAGGTACAAATCTTCTATGATGAATGTTATCATTATGTATTTTAAATCATACCACTGGGGAAAAAAAGGAAAAATAAAGTAAAACTGTGCACTCACATATGTGATTTTGCATGCAGGAAATCCTACGGAAATTCACAAAAATGTGACCAAAACTATTTAGTAGTATTATAGATATAATAAAGGCTATATTAGAAAACAACTGAGAAGCCGGGAGTGGTGGCGCACGCCTTTAATTCCAGCACTCAGGAGGGTGAGGTAGGTGGAGTGTTTGTGAGTTAGAGGCCAGCCTGGGCTACAACGCAAGCGCAAGGCCAGCCTGAGCTACATAGTGTGACTCTGCCTCAAAAAATCTAGGGCCGCAAGTTTGGCTCAGTAGCTTAAGCGCCTGCCTGGCAGGTGCGAGGTTGTGAGTTTGATCCCCAGTGCCACAAAAAAAAGAAAGAAAGAAAACAACTGAATTTCTGTATATTTATAATTAACTGAAAAATTATTTTAAATATTATATGGAAGTATATAAAAAAAATACCTACACTAAGAATTACAAGACACTGTGGAGAGAAATTAGTAAGACTGAAATGGGAAAACATGCCACGTTCACACACTGCAAGCCTAAATACTGCTGAAGTGTCATTACTCTAGGGCTGGGGATTTAGCTCAGTGGCATAAGTGCCTGCTTGGCAAGCACGAGGTCATGGGTTCAATTCCTAGTACCAAAAAAAAAAAAAAAAAAAGGAATGTTATTACTCTTCAAGTTGCTCTATGAATTCAATGTAATCCTATTCAAAAAATCCAAGCAGGTGTGTGTGTGTGTGTGTGTGTGTGTGTGTGTGCATATTGGCCATCCAATCGCAAATTTATATAAAAATGCAAAGGACCCAAAATAGCCACATATATACACACACACAAAAAAAGAAAATTGAAAAAGAACAAAGTAAAAAGGTTTGCATCACAGTATTGGCAGAGTAGATATACAATCAACAGAAAAAGAATAAAATTCAGAAATGGAGTCACACATATATAAGTCAGACAATTTGAGAAAAATGTCAAAGTAACTTAAGAAAGAAATGTCTTGCCAGGCATGGTGGTGCATACCTGTCATCCCAACACTTGGGAGGCTAAGAAGGAGGATCACCATGAGTTCAAGTCCAGGCTGGGCTACATAAGTGAGTTCAAGGCCGGCCTGCACAACATAGTAACACACTGTCTTAAGAAAAAACTAAAAAACAAAAATAAAAACAATGTCTTCAAAAACTGGGTACTGAAAAACTGAACACCTATTCCCCTATGAAGGAAACAAGATCCTACATCTCAACCTATACCATCACAAAAAAATACTGCAAGCTACAGCACAGATTTACATGTAAATTCCGAAACTGTATAGTGCACCTAGAAAAAAACCAGAGCTCTTCTCTAAATTTAGAGTAGGCGAAGACGAAAATCACAAGAAGCATTTAACATAAAATTAGAAATTGATACAATGAATTTCATCAAAATTTTAAAGTCTGCTGACCAAAACATACTCTTCAGAAAATGCAATGAGAAACCATATGGAAGCATGCATCATACATGTATCTAACAAAGGCCTTTCATTAAAAGAATCTTTAAAAAAAACTTTAACGACAAAAAGAAAACAATTCAATGAACAATCAAAAGACATTAGAATGACCATTATTATAGTATACAATATGATTAATCATTAGAAAAATGCAAATTAAAGCCACAACACAACAAGACATCATCCACTAAAATGGCCAAAATCAAAAAGATAAATACCACCAAATTTTGTTAAAGAGGTAGAGCAACAAGAGCTTTCACATTATTTCTTGGAGAATAAAAACAGTACATTTTGAGGGAACAATTTAGCAATAAATATGTATCTATCGTATGACCACCAATTCTACATCAAGTTATTAAATATATGCCCACCAAAAGCCTTCTACAAGAACATTCATGGCAGCTTTATCCAAAGTAGCTTCAATGCAGAAGCAGTCTACTTACTCATCTACAAGGAGAATTGAGTAAAGATGTGTTTAGACACAATGAAAAAATACTCAGCAATAAAAGAGAGCAAACCACTGATCTACACAACAACCAAGATAAATCATAAAAAGCATTATCCTGAATGGATGAAGCCAAGCACAAGAGTAGATATTATATGACTGCATTTACATGAGGAAACTGTACAAGCAATGTAATCTTTGGTGTGAGAAATCAGTATATGCTTTGGCAAGAGTGGGGGCTGAGATGGATTTTTTGGGAAGGACACTAATAATCTGATAACCAAATGATTCACAGTATCCTAGTGAAAGGAATTTTCAAGATAGAAAATGTTTACTCTCTTGATAAAGATATCAGTTACAAGGATATATACTTCTATAAAATGGATCAACTATACATTTAAATTCTGTTTCACTATGTAAATTACACCACACTTTTTAAATTGTATTTTAAAAAGGAATTAAATGCATTAAGAAAATAATACAGTCCATAAAGTGTCTCACAAATTCAATATCCTTGTTCAGTCTATAATAAAAATAAAACATTTTAAAATAATCCATAACAAAAACTATGATAAAGTGGTAGTGATTTGTACTACTAATGGGATTTTTAACATACTTATATTATATTGAATTTTAGTAGCTTTTTCTGCTACTAAGATTTGATTGGTACTGGTTATATATTATGTTCCAACCTGAAAAGAAGTGGACACTTGCTCTTAAATTATCAAAAAGACAACATCAGGTCACTCAAAAGTTGTAAAGATATTTTAGTAAAATACACAAGCCTCACCAACAGTCAGACAAAACTGCAGCACGTGGACCGCTCCTTCTTGTTTCAAAAAGTTCATAAAACGAAATAAAAGATCTTGTTGCTCTCTGATTTGCTTCAATTCTAACTTCAGCACCTTGATATAATATGGAAGGAGAATAAATTAAACCTATGAAAACCTGTTCTGAAATTATTTTTGTAGGAAAATAATGATACTGCTAAAAATACTCACAGATGGCTTTTTATTTCTAGGTTCTGCAAATTTCTGTAAGAATGGAACCAAAGGGGAAGGTGGTTCCGTTGCTTTTTCAGGCTTTGAAAAAAAAGAATTATTATCTTAGTAACACCTTCATTTGATCTGACACACAGAATCAAAATTCAATGAAATGTGAAACATTTTCTAGATGTTCAATACTCACTGGACTATCATCTATGAAGATGATAAGCAAATGATTCACAGTATCCTAGTGGAAATATAAACACAGGTCAAATAATTCCATTACTACATTCTGTCCATAGGCTTTACATTATCAAATTCTCTAGAAAAATGCAATGGCTAAAGTTTTATACTTATGTATTACTTTTACAAAAATGGGCAAAGAAAAGCTATTTGGATTTGGCATTTTAAATGTTTATAAATCATTCCTGTTTCTTTTAAATTCTACTGGATCAAAGATGGAGAATCTTAAGCGGCCAATGATGGATAAATTGATAAGTAATATACAAATACAGACACACACACACACACACACACACACACACACACACACACGACTCGGCCTTAAAAGGAAGGAAATTCTAAGATATGGTATAATGTGGAAGAACCTTGAGAATATTAGGCTAAATGAAATAACCCAAACACAAAAATGTAAATACTACACAAAAGCCCAATTATATGAGGTGCTAGAGTAGTCAAAATCATAGAAAGTAAAATGGTAGCTGCCAGGCGATGAAGTAAAGAATGATAAATTATTGATTAATAGATGCAGAGTTTTAGTTTTATAAGATGAAAAGTTCTGGAGATGGGTGATAGTGACACAACAAAAAGAATTTCTTTACTGTACTGAATTACACACATACAAATGTTTAAGAGGGTAGTTTTATGTTCAGTGTTGTATTATGAAAAGAATTTTTTAAAAAAGTCTTACTGGATCAGCTAGAAAATCCAAAGAAGGGAGAAACACAGAACCAGATAAGATCTCTCTTATAAGTAAGGTCAGGGATCTGGAAAAAAGAAATAATAATTATATATATTTAGTAATTTGTACTCATTCTTTTTTTTTTTTTTTTTTTTTTGCGGCACCGGGGATTGAACTCACAACCCTGGCAGGCGCTTAAGGCACTGAGCCAAACACCTGGCCCTGGTTTTTTGAGGCAGGGTCGCACTATGTAGCTCAGGCCGGCCTTACGTTTGCCTTGTAGCCCAAGCTGGCCTCGAACTCACAACGCTCCGCCTACCTCAGCCTCCCAAGTGCTGGGATTAAAGGCGTGCGCCACCACGCCCGGCTTCTGTACGCATTCTTAATTTGCAAGTGCACATGAACTATCTAAAAACCCTGTTAAAATGCACATCATAATGCAATTGAGCTAGGATAAGCCCCAACAGTCTACTTTTCCCTCAAACTCTCAGGCGATTCCCGTTACTGGTTTCATAGATGTGAACTTAAAAGTTCTTGTTTGGCCAAAAAGAGACTATTATTTAACAGACAAAAAGTACTCCCTTGGAAGAGGAGCTTAGGAGACATTAGATCATTTGATTTTTGTTTATTTGTTTATTTTTCAGGAACAAAGTCTCACAATGTACCCTAGGATAGGCTCAAACCTGCTATCCTCCTGCCTCGATTTCCTGAGTGCTGAAATTACAGGTGTGTACCACCATGCCTAACTCTGCCTAGAAATATTTAAAATGTTTAATGTATTTTAATAAAATGTTTAAGACTAATACTTTTAAAATATAATGCAACTACCTTATAATATTTAAATTAATATTACAAATTAACCTAAAATACACAGACTATTTTATTTTTGAGTTTTAAATTAATTCTTTAAAAGTTAGTATGTGATCTACAGGAAACAAAAGCACAAGAAGCAAAGAAGAGACAAGGTCTTGGTGGTGCCACACTCCAGAGTGGGCTCCGCCTAACTGCCTGGGTCCCGGAGACTCTAAACCCCACCCATTAAGACAGAGGATCCAGCAACACACTCCCGAGAGTGCGCCCTTACTAACTGCACAGATGATCCAGCTCTACCCAGTCTAGCGTCTCAGCACAATTCATCAAGGAATGCCAGACCAGTCTCTCAGGTCACAGAGGTATTGAGCCAGGCCTAGTCCAGAGCCCCAAAGCCGCTCATCAGGGAGTGGCCAGCATAGCTGCAGGGCCTTAGAGAACTTGAGCTCTGCCCACTAGAGCACAAGGCCCCAGCTCCATTGTTCAGGGGTGAGGCCTCCTGTGGGTCCTGGAGGTTTCGAATCCTGCCCAAGAAGGAGCAAGGGCCCAGCACAATACACCAGGAACTTGCCCGGGCTTGCCGCACGATCCAGAGGCTCTGAACACCTCGTAGCCAGACTCAAGGTAACGGTGGTACCACACTCTGGGGTGCACTCCGCCTAGCCGCCCAGGTCCCAGGGATTCCAAACTCAACCCAGCCAGTATAAAGGTCCAGTGACACAAACCAGGGTTTGTCTCTGATAGCCACGGATTCTGAACGCTACACAGCCAGGCTCTAGGCCCCAGCAACAAGCTCCAGGGGTGTGAATGTGTTGGCTACAACTTTGTCCAGCCCAGCGTCCCAGAGCAACCCAACACAGTACATCAGGGGAACACCCAGCCAGCCTCATGTACCACAGGGTGGGTGCCCCGGGTAGACACCGGGATATTGGAGGATTGAAGGTCTACCCAGCAGTGTTCCAGTGCAATCCATCAGGAGGCTGACTGCCCAGGCACACAATCCCCAGAAGAAAATGACAAAACAAAAGACAAAAAGGCAGTCTCAATCCCCCAGCCCACTGAGAACAAACCCAAGAGACACTGAAATGGAACACAGTGGGAGTCACACAACTGAACTTTCTGAAATGATATCAAATGAAGTAAAGAAACAACTCCACGAAGCTATAGCAAAACTCAAATCAGAAATAATCTCTGAGCTAAAAAATGAAATGACAATCATTGTGAAAGAAATGTTGTATCTAAAGAAGATCAAGATTAAAAAAAATAGAAGAACATAAGAAAAAGATGGAAACTTTGAATGAACAAAATAAGACACACAGAATGCATGAAACAAACTCAAAGGGAAATTCAGGAAATGAAAAATTCCATGGCAAGTTGGCAAAATTGCTTGGATGAAGCTGAAGATAGAATATCAGACCTTGAAGACAGCATGGAAGCTTACGATCACAAAACAAAAGATCTCTTAAAAATAACAAGGAACCAGGAAACAACAATTCAACAGCTGCAAGATGATGCCAACAGAAATAGCATAAGATTTATAGGCATCAATGAAAAATCAGGGATCAATACTAATGACCTGTGAGGACTATTTGCAGAAATAATACCAGAAAATTTTCCAAACATGGGAAGAGAATCTGATATACAGATAGGTGAGGCATACAGGAACCCAATTAACCATAACCAAAATAAATCTTCACCCAGACATATAATAATTAGGGTATCAGAAATACAGCTCAAGAACAAAATACTAAAAGCTGTCAGAGAAAAGAAACAGATCATCCATGAAGGAAAGCCTATCAGAATCACAGCAGACTTCTCAACACAAACTTTAACTCAAGAAGAGCTTGGAGTGAAGTATTTCAAATCCTGAAAGAAAACAACTTTCAACCCAGATTGATGTACCTTGCAAAACTATCTTTAAAAATTGATGGAGAAATAGGATACTTCCGTGACAAAGAACAACTGAAGAAATTTATGGCCACCAAACCAACACTACAAAGAGTACTGAAAGACACTCTAGAAAGAGACAAAGATAGCTACAATCCTAAGAACAACAAAGGAAACCACTAAGCAAGGTAAACAATTAAACAGAAAATGTAGAAAACCAACAACAGAAACTTATCATGACAGGGATGAGTCAGTACATATCAGTTATATCAATCAATGTAAATGGTCTCAACTCACCAATAAAAAGAAACAGACTGGCAGAGTCGGTTAAGGAACAAAATCCAACAATATGCTGGGTACAAGAAACACATTTCACTCAAAAGGAAACGCACAGACTAAAAATTAAAGGATGGAAAACAATACTTCGCCAACAGGAACCCAGAAAAAAGCAGGGGTAGCTATTATGTTTGCAGACAATGTGAACTTCAAACCGAAAATGATCAAAAGAGATGAAGAAGGTCACTACATACTTGTTAGGGGAAAACTTCAAGAGGAAGAGATTACAATCATAAATGTATATGCACCAAATATGGGAGCACCCAACTATGTAAGACACTTCTTAATAGACATGAAAAACCAAATAAACAATGATACAATTATAACAGGCGACCTTAACACCCCACTGTCACAGAGAGACAGATCAACCAAACAAAAAATCAGCAAAGAAATAACAGAACTCAATCAAATTTGTGAACAAATGGACCTAGTAGATGTGTACCAAGTATTCCACCCATCAACATCAGAATACACATTCTTCTCAGCTGCACATGGGTCATTCTCTAAAACAGATCATATACTGGTCCACAGAACATGCTTGCTTAAGTAAATGCAAAGGAACTGAAATAATTCCACGCATATTATCTGACCATAGCGCAACAGAATTGGAAAAGAATGATGAAAAACCCCACAAGAACTCCATAAACACACGGAAACTAAATACTACTCTCCTAAACAATCAATGAAAATGCAAATACAAATTACCGGAACCTGTGGGACACAATGAAAGCAGTCCTCAGAAGGAAATTTATAGTACTAAACTCCCACATCAAAAAAATGGAAAGAACACACATAAACAACCTAATGACTCACCTCAAATTTCTAGAAAAAGAAGACCAAGTCAAGTCCAAAGCCCAAAGAAGGGAGGAAATTATCAAGAGTAGAAATTAATGCAATTGAAACTAAGAAAACAATACAAAGAATTAATGAAGAGTTGATTCTTTGAAAGAGTAAATAAAATTGATAAACACCTAGCCAATCTTATCAAAAGAAGGAAAGAAAAAACTCAGATTCATGCAATAAGTAATGCAAAGAGTGAAATCACTACACACCCTGTGGAAATACAGAAGACCATCAATACCTACTTCAAAAACCTTTACTCGCATAGATTCGATAACATAGAAAAAATGGACAGAGTCCTAGAAACCTATGAATTACCAAAGCTGAATCAAGAAGATGTAAAGCTGCTGAATAACCCAATTTCAGCTAATGAAATTGAAAATGTAATTAGGACCCTACCAACAAAGAAAAGCCCGGGCCCTGATGGATTCACTGCTGAATTCTACAAGAAATTTAGGGAAGACTTAATGCCAACACTCCTCAAACTCTTCAATGAAATT
>RJWM01048360.1:0-11522 GCA_004363535.1 Dasyprocta punctata
TGTTTTGAGTGCTTAATTTTGGGAAATTGTTCTTCAACCAAGAGATCTGATGAAAGCTCTAAGGACAAACACTAGGGAATGGACAGTCTCTGTCAAAAATGCTGCTGATAAAATTTGATATCTGCATGCAGAACAATTAAACTAGACTCCTCCCTCCCACTAGTTCAAAAAATCAACTCAAAATGGATTAAAGGCATAATTATAAGACCAGAACCTATGAAAATACTAGCAGAAAACAGGATAAATGCATGTGGACAATAGAATGGGGAGAGAGTTTTCCAACAAGAAGCCAAAGGCACCAAAAAAACAAGCAAAATACACAAATGTGATCACATTAAGTCAGAAGCTTCAGTACAGCAAAGAAGGTTTCTTTAAGCAGTGAGAACACTGAAGCTGCAGAACCGGAAAATGTATTTATGAGTCCTGTATATGCTAAATATTTAATATAAATGACATTTAATGAACAGTAAATAGTCAATAGCAAACAACCGAACAACTCGAACTAAAAATGGCCAGTAGAACTAAATGGACTTTTATCAAATATAGACATAAAAAGGACAAAAATTATATTACAAATATTAGCATTACTAATCATCAGGTTAATTGAAACTGTAAACATAATGAAACACCACTTCAGCCCAGTAAGAAAGTCTACTAAGAAAGAGTAATTAAAAAATGAGTTTTGATGTCGATATGGGAGAAAAAGAAAATTTTGTGCACTGTAGGTGGGAATGTAGATTAGTACAGAATTTATGGGAAGAGCATTGAGGTTCTTTAATCTATTAAGCACAGCACCTGTGATCCAGGAATCCTACTCAAGCAGGAATCCAGAGGAAGGGAAGTAAGCATATGAAAGAGACCTCCCAATCTTCCTGCTCACTGTTCACATTCACATGAGCTAAAAAAAAGGAAGCAACCTCAGTGTCCAACTGTAGGAAAATGGATAAAGAAAACGTGGGTCTTAAACAAACTGGACTGATATTCATCTATAAGATTAAGCTTTGTAATCTGAGGCAACATGATTGCATCCAGAGATTATTTTGTTCAGTGAAACAAACAGGTACAGAAAGTCAAAGACTGCATCATTCCATTCACGTGGAATGTTTGAAACATTGATTTCATACAAGCTGAGAGCTGAACCCTGTTTCCAGAGGCTGAGAATGTAGGGAAGGAAGGAGGGTGAAAGGCCCATTATTGTACTAAGCTACCCTTGGCCAGAGGAAGATGTTTCCCTGCTGCTGCACAGAAGTGAGACTACAGATCAAAGGAGGGAACTGTGCACTTTAGAAAGCTGAAGAGAGTATGGAGCTTTCACCATGAGGATGCAGTACAGTTTCAAAAAGATAGATACGTTCACTCTGAAATATACAGCAAACAACACATGCTATCACATCAATGGGTATAATTTTTCTTTTTATATAGAATTTAAAATAATTATAATTTAAATGACAGTGTGTTTTGAACTATATCTAAGTTGGGTGGTGTTGGACATTTAAAGGTTAAATTCTAAAATTAAAATGCACCTCAGACACTGTGAATCCAGACTCTGCCCTGCATATTCACACAAGTGCTGGCTTCTCATCCCCCTCTGCACTTGAGGCAGCATCTTCCCTCTCGTCAGTGCCCCTTATTCCTTATATTTTCAGCTAAGATTCCTCGTTGTAGCATCCAGGCATTGTCTTGGGTTCTTTATTCTGAAAACTGTAAACAGTAATTCAATTCTGCATGGTTTCTTTAACTGAAAGCAAGTTTAGTGTAAAACAATATGTGTAGACAACAAACAAACAGTGAGGCTGATGAATTTAGGAAAGCAGTCTGACACATATCACCTGAGTCAGGCACCAGAACACTGCTGAGCGCCCCAGGCTTCTCCTTGTCCCCTGCTGGAATTGCATCCCTTCCCTCACCACCTTCTTGAACTCTGCTCCTTCTGTTTTTTTGGTACCTTAGTTACCTAAATGAACACCTGAGTGGTACTGTTCAGTTTGGCTCATGGAAAAATCTTATAGGTTTCTTAGGTCTGTTTTCATATTGGAATCCACTATGAAATACACTCTTAGAATGGTGTTTTCAGATGAAGCACCTTATGCCTATTCAAATGCTTCATGCTCTTTGTTTGCTTTGTGTTTCTGGTCCCTTTGCCATAGATGCACCATGGTTCACCCAATGCCTCGAGTTAGTGTGTCATGATGAGCACAGTTCCCAGAACTACAGATCCTGCAGAGAGCAGGGGACATCTGTGCTGTGCACACAGGTTCTAAAATATATGCTGGCTCTTTCAGTAAAGGAAAAATTCCAATAGCTTTGTTCATAGGCCCAAGGCATTCTTGTTTGTTTATTTTTTGTAATGAAGTCTCACTGTGTTGCTCAGCCTGGCCTTGGTCACCGGGGGTCCTCCTGTCTGCTCCAGGAGTAGCTGGGGCTGCAGATGAACCCCACCTCACCAAATGTGGCTTTGGCAGATCTTCTGAAAATGTTTCCAGGGCCAGGATTTTACTTCTTGTATTTTAATATTATAAAGCCCCAAACAATATTTTTTATTCTAAGATTTTTGTCAATTTCCATACTTATTTAAACTTGGCACTTCAAACTAGAGATATTACTTTATTCTCTATTTAAAAGTGTGATATTAAAAATGAGAAAGCACAGGAGTTGATGAAATAGATAAAACAAGCATGCTACATTTTAAATAAACAGCTTTTTTGTTTTTCATTTATGAACTTTCTTAAAATTCTACTGTCATATGAAACACATTTTTCTTAATTTAGGGAAATTTGAAGCAAATAAATTCCAAATATTTAAACATAAATTATATGTGCATAATGATATGGAGAGAAAATTGGAATCGAACCTTCAAACTACCCATTTATGTGCCATTTAATGCAGAATGATTTAAGATGCCTCACGTGCATGTACTGAATACCCATGAAGGAGATAAATATTATATGTCACAAACATGAACCAAAAAGTAACAATAACAATGAAGATGGACAAGGGTATGTAGAGATGGAGGAAGGAAAGTGGGTGGGGAGACAGAGAGGAGTGAAAAAGAGACCAGGCTGTTTTATACGCACACGTACTCCACAAATGAATGTAAACTTCCTGCACTGAAAATATGTACTAATGCAAAATAGATTATCACGTTTTACAATAGAAAACTGCCTGTTTAAAATTAAACATATTAAGTGGAGTACTCACTTATTTTAAAGCAGGAGTAATACCACTGTATTCAAACAAAGTTCATACTGAAAAATACAACATCAAAATAGTTAAGACCCTCCGCTCAAATGCTGACCACCTGTAGATCATGACTGACTTCAGCTGCTTCCTCACTGTGTGAACTGGAGCAGCTGATCAAATGACAAGTGTCAGTGCCTGATCTTTAAAACAGTTACCCAAAAAGCACCTGCTTCACGGGAGCATTGGGATAGCATTAGATAAGGTGAGGAGTATAAAATACCTAGCATAATGCTTCACACCTGATGAGCAGTTAGAGCCTTCAAAACACACTCACTGCTCCTGGTGAAACTTAAAATCCTTTCCTGAAAAGAGATGAATTCACTTGCATTTCACACCTTTCACAATGTTGCTTTCATGTCAGACTGAATGCTAAGCATGGTAGCATCTGCTCTCTCTCTCTCTCTGTCTCTCTCTCTCTCTGTCTCTCTCTCTCTGTCTCTCTCTCTCTCTCTGTCTCTCTCTCTGTCTGTCTCTCTCTGTCTCTCTCTCTCTGTCTCTCTCTCTCTGTCTCTCTCTCTCTCTCTCTCTCTTTCTGTCAAAGATAGCAGAGAATACTTACCAGAAGCCAAAACTATTAGACTCTATACTTTGTTGAGGAGACTCCATAGCTGCCGTGATCTTGTGCAGTCGAAATGCTCCCATTTTCTTCTTATGATGATGCTAAATTTCATTAATAATCCAGACAGGTGGAGAAATTAAAGGAGCCTTGATAAATTAGCATAGCTACCAGTTATTTTATGGTGGGAATTGACATCATAGTCCCACTCAGAGTCAAACAATATGACTGAGCTGAGATGAACAGAATTTAGTAACTGTTTTGGATGCAAGAGACCAACTAGATGTGGAACTAGGGTGGGAAGTAAATTAATTATCTTTGGATAAATAAAGTGTGAGTACATTATTTGAAATTTTCTGCATACTCTTGGCAGTCATATCCATAGGTAGATTATTCCTTCAAAAACAAGTTTATGTAGGTTTCTATGTGTTGCAGAAGCTATCAACATGACTAGGGAATGATTTATGTACAATCCTGTAGGATACTTGCAGTAGTGTGGTTTAGAACTCAAGGGAGTGGTGCTGCCACAGAGGTGATTAAGGAAATCAGTGGCTTAGTCCAGACTCTGATATTCAACAATTTCACAAATAGTTCCCTTAAGGCATTAACTTTCTTTCCATTATAAAATAAGATCTTTCATATAAATTTATTTCAGAGATGAATTAATTTGTTATGTAATATATTGAAAATTCAAATTTGTTGACCCACTCAGAGTGCCTAGGTTCTAATTTGAAGGGTGAGATCCCAAGTTTCAGGAATCCATGTGTGCAAGATGTCAGCAACAGCACCAGGCAGCATGGAGCAGAGAAGAGATCTGCCTTCGTCGTGATCGTACAATTCTTACACAGGTTGCTATCTCATATTCACATTCTCACATAGCACTGTAACCAGTCCATGCATGTTTACCTGTGTTAAGTCATGGTTACATAACTCTATCCCACTGTGTGCCTGCGCTAGATAAGTGCGGTCACAGACTCAGGTGTCCTAAGACACCCCTCAGCTTTGAAGCAGTCTGAGTGGTTCCTCACATTGTACCACCTCAAAGTTGGGGCTTTATAAATGGAACATTGTATATGAAACATGGAACAAGTACCTCCTTGCCAAAGTATTAAACGTGCCAAGGACGAGGTGGTTTTGCAAAACCACTTTTTTCATTTGCACGGTTTCATCCATAAGCACCACCAAAGCTTGGCTCCTCACTTTCAAAGCCTGGGCCATATGTTGAACAAGGGCTCCAACCTGGAGGACTAAGTTCATGGTCCTTGGCCCTGGTCAGATGTTATCCCCCATCAGATGCTATTCCCAGTGGCATCGGCAGTCAATTTTTCTGTCAGACACTATTACTAGAGGTCAACCACTGCAATGCCTGGTCGAGGCAGCTGCTAAGTGATTTCCCAGGGAGAGGAGGGTCTTATGTCATGAACCACGATAGTGTTTTGGAGACGCTCCCATATGTCTCACCACATGTCAGCAACTTACTGTGAGCGGGACCTTGTCTAATACTCAATTATCATTTTCTCTTAGGTCCCTACTGTTCTTTTTTTTTATTTTAAAAAGAAAAACACTGAAAAAATAAGAAGCACAACAAAGAAATAACAAACACAACAAATGCAAGGTGATGACAACAACAAAAACAACGGTGATATAGGATTTCAAACCAAAATGATAGGAATTTAACAATGGTTGCTATATGGCATACTGTTATCTTCAAAAGAGTTGCTCAGGTCACCAGATACTGATCAAACAATCTAATTTCCCTTTTAGCACCTCTACTATTCTTGAGGGCTCACAATAATGTTTCATATTTCCTGGAATCAAAAGTAGCCAAGAAACAGTGTCTACTAGGAAGGCCCTAATATATCAATTTCTTTTTCTCCAAAGTATAGTTAGCATGATCGAAGGTCTTGGGCTCCTTTGGGAAAGTATGGGAGAGGGTTAGGGATCACACATAATCCCTATGTTATACCTCCATGACTTCAGAAGAGAACCAGAAGTGTGCTTTACTAGTACCCTACGTGTCTCTCAGACCAAACAGGTTGTTAATGAAGAATGTGTCATGGCCCCAGGTAATATGCTTATTCTAGTAAACTAAACTCTGTCTTGGAAATGGGGAATTTCAACCTGTGAAGATGAAAGTACAACATCTAGGAGGTTACAGTCTGAATTCCCTAAGTGTCCCTGTCTCATCACAGGGACGTGATCAAGTGCGGGCTCCATTTCAGAAACCATTCTTTCCCTCATGCTTGGAAATACATCTGCCTTCAGAATTTAGTTTTTCTTTGTGACGCTGGATGAAGACAGTTGCCAATATGATGCAGTTGAAATGTTTGCTTTCTCTGCATCTCAACTCCTTTCCAGAAATTTATTATTGTTTAACTCTAGTTCCTTCATTTATTCTGTAATCGTGTTCACTTGCTGTCATCTGCTCATTTTCTTGGCTGAAAGAGACCTTGGGAGAAAATCTCTGCCATCACCAACCCTTCTGCCTTCTCACGGCTCTGGGCCTCCTCCCATCCTCTGTGACCCAGCCTTCCCTGGACTCATGGTGTTCTCTCATGACAAAGGATTTCTCTGTGGGATTTTGACCATGGAAAAGTCTGAGCACACATGTGACCCCATTTTAGGGGCAGTCACAGGAAGAGTGCCCTGGGTATAATAAGCAGTCCAGGGCAGCTCTGAAAAGCCAGGAGCAAACTCAGCTGAAATGCTATTGCCCCTCTGGCTAGGTCAGGTGAACATCCGTGGGGGAAACATGGTCCAGGGGTTTCTGGTCACAGTCTATCATTTGGCCTCAACTCACTCAGGAAGGGATCTGTTTCTTTTGTCACTCTGGGCTCAGGAGCAGGCAGTGGAGCAGGAGATAATGGTGCAGAGAGACTTCAGGCAATGTGCAAGCAAGTGGGCCAAGGCAGGAGTGCTCCTCCTGTGTTGCAGTGATAAAGTCCTTAACCTGCACACACTGCAGGCTAACCAGCCTTTGTCTGTGATTCCTACCATCTGGGAACTCTGTGGGCAGCACCTTGAGACACCCTCAAGCCACACAGTGATGACACTGGGATCGGCATTCTGAGATGGAACTAGATGGGGGTGAAGTCAGGATGAAGTGGCCAGAACCATCTGTGGCAGACTGCAGCCTCCCTGTGTCCCCTAATGTCTAAGGACTCCCTGGTCTAGAGCATTGCTTCAGCCCAGCTCAGAGCTGCAATAGCCCATTACATCTCCACCTGTTCTGTAAGATAGAGGGTCTGATTCAGGATAGGATTCAGCTGGGTAAGCTGAATCTTATTCCTCCCAGCAACGGCCCTTAGGGACACCAATTATGTAAACATTTTAGATGCAAGGTCTCAAACTTAAATATTGTCCTTCTGGCCTCTGCTTCCTCATGATGACAATGAATTCCTCAATTTCCAATTATGTCCCAACATTGTAAAACTCATGACTGGTGTTGTCATGGCCCTGAGGATCCAAAGAAAATTTTAAAGTTTCTCACTATTACCTCAGTGGTGAAGTGGTGGCCGTGCATGTGGTGAACTCTCGTGTTACATACACAGCAGCACAAAAATTTAACATCTTAATCATTGAAGTGAGACCTCTACTCATACATAGTTAGACTATCAAATTCAAGCCTTCTCATTAAGTTTGTCATGCTGAGAAACACTGAGGGGATGCTAACATGTGAGGAGTAGCCATGGAAAGTATTCCTATGAACAATTTTCAGAAGAGCCCCTTGTTAAATTCACACTGAGAAACTCACTGAAGTGGAGCAGCTACACAGATGTGATTTGGCCATGAGTGGAAAGGGAGAGGGGTGTGATCTTCAGTTGTTCCTGCAATGGTTCTACACATTACTTTGAAAACTGACGTAGAGACAGAGGTCGTCTTGATATATTAGGCTTTTCTGTGTTCCACAAATGAAGTAGGGGTACATCCTTGAACAAAAGATCTGCAGATGTCTTAGTTAAATTCTTATTTCTATTAAAAAGTACCCAAAACTCACAAGTAAAGATAAGAAATGCTTATTTTAGCATGGTTTGTGAAGGTTTCAGTCCATAACCTGCTGATTCCAAGACGAGTTGGCATGGCAGAGGGGCAGCACAGAGGAGAAACAGTCCATGGCAGGATAAGGAGGAAGCAGTGAGATTTCCCTTTCCCTTTCTATTCCATCCAGGCAGCAAAACTATTGATTGGTGACCCCCACACCTATGTTGGGTCTTCCCTCTTCAGGAAATCCATCACCGATACCCAGAACGATGCTAAACTCCTCAGTGGACTGATCGAGTCTCACACACCCATGATCCAGTCGCTCCCCAAAGCCCCACTGATGAGCATATGAGGCTTTGAGGGGACATCTAGGCATAAACCATGACCTTCTGTCCCTGGCCAGTAAAGGATGTATGCATATCACTTTGTGAAAATCCATTTAGTCCATCTAAAGAACCGCCAAGGTCTTAATGGTATCAGCATTGCTGAAAAATCCAATTCCAAATTTTCTCTAAGATTTAAGGCAAACTGTTAGCTATGAGCCCATGTGAAAATGAAAACAAAGTGAAATGTTTCCAACGTACAGTGGAATAAAATAAACATTTCAATTCCAAAAAGTACTAGTAGGGGCATGGAAAGGAATGGGGTTAACGCAAGGCCAAAATCCAGCCGGGCAAACACTTTAAGTCCCAGAGTTCTATGTCCAGGAATCCAATAAGGAGGCACCAGCAACAGAGAATACTGTTATTAGGGAACCAGAAGCCATGTCCCCTAACCGCCAGACTTGCAGGAACAGGTGCTGTCCATGGGATGGTGCTGACCTCCACACAGAGGTGCTGAGTGCATCGTCAATTGCCATCTTTGCAGCCTGCATTTCTCCAGATCACTGGGTCGCTTAGAGTGGCAGGCTTGGCTCTTCTTGTTTCCCAGCCTGCACCCTGGAAGGAGCTGGCACGTGGCTTTCCCCACAGTGGCCCGTGCATGGCGCCAACTCACAGGGAGGGCTGCTTCTTGCTGAATTCTTGTTCTCCTCTGCTGCAATCTGCAAATGGTGCTAACTGATGAAAAATGACTGGTGTCTAACACAGATACTTTAGACACTTCTAAGAAGTGTATTTCCTCTTTGGTGATGATGGCCAGGAAGGCTAATTTTTGTGTCAAAAACAGAAAGTATGCACTGTCATGTTAGCTTTTTTTCAATGAACACACCTTGAGAGAGCACTACTGGATCTGTAAAGGTTCGGTTCTGGGGCATATGGTGAGAAACACCAAATACCAGTGCCACTTCAAAACCAAGCCCATCTGTCTGGCACCCACTCTCCTTTCCTGTCCCATGCCCTGCTCTCAGAGGTGCCCTTGCCCTGCCCATTGCTGGTGAGACTTCAGCCCCACCCTGAGCCCACGCAGGGGGCAGCGAGAAACAGTTGAGATAATAAGGCCCTTCCCTCCCCTGTAAGGAGACCTCTTGCACATCCTGACCTCCTTCAAATTACATCTGCTGGACAGATTCGTGAGAGCATGCAGCTAGCTACCCGCAAGAGGAGTAGCTCACCACAGTAAGTAAGCTCCTGAGTCTGTCTCTCAGGAAGGAGAGCACATTAGATGAGACAGCTATCTCTTCGAGGACTCACCACCAACATCACCCACTGGTCTGAATGTCAGAATACAGCTATTCAGAATAGCAATTTAATCATACTCAACCCATCAGATTCTAATTCAGGATCTCTATAAGCAAAAAGTGTAAACCAGCATATTTAAGACTGGGGCAATCAGCACTTTATGTGGAATTCAGAACAGGACATGGTGACCATTTCATTTCAGGGAGTTCTAATAAAAAGAATTTCCTCTCTGACACTTTGCTCTTCTCTCTTACTTTGCCTTCCAATCAGTTAAATCATAAGAATTAACTACCTGGCTCATTGTCTTTATAATAATCACTGAACCCCTACCACGCCTTCCTCTATCCTGATAGGTACTTCTATCTTTCCATTTCATTGTGCTTACTTTAGATAGAAACAGGTAGGGATGTTGTCCAAGTCATGTGTGACTGGTTATACAACCCGCTAATGTGACCCTTTTAAACTAGTTAAAATAAGCATTAACTTCGACAACTTAATATGGCATCAAAGATATGCAGATTTCATCACCATTTTAGGTGAACTTTCACTTAATTCCATTAAAAATGTTAACAAGGGCAAAATAAAGGATAGATAGTGGGAGACAAGGAGGCAGAAGTTTGGCAAAAGGGAAAGGGCCCAGCAGATGGATGAACTGGGGAGGACGAATTAAGATGCATTAGGCACCCATGCCAGCTTCCCACAATGAATGCAATTATTATGTACTCTAAACACATACCAATAAATATAAAAACTGTAAAATTTAATCATTTCTGTGAACAGTCTAGAATGGCCAAAGAATTGGTTGCAATAAGATATTTCATGTGATTTCATAGTTCCTCTTATATGCTGTACACAGCCTGCTGTGGAAGTGACAGTTAATATATTGTTCATTATGATCTCTCTCTCTTATCTTTGGTTTGCTTCATTTTTGTTTTACAATACCAACAACCAGGTCAGGCCCTCAGGGAAACCAGGGAGCTCCCTACCACTGAGTTACACCCAAACTCGTATTTACTCTTTGGCTTATCAAAGTTAGCATTTCCTCCAGGCAGAGGTAGACCTGGCCAGGACAACTCCCTAGAGGCAGAGTAGCTGCTAGCCGGCACTCTCCAGTGAGTGGAAATTGCCCTTCCCGTGGGGCAGGTGAGATGATGAGGACACAGAACACCGAGGATAACAAAGCTCAGCACACTTGTAGCTCACTGTCCCTCAGGGCAGAGGGAGGTGCAGTGCATTGTCCTGTGAACAGCACAGCCTGCATGCTCGTGTGCTGCTGGGGAAGTGATGTCTTCTCACGAGACACACAATCTCCCTGAGTTCGGACGTGGCCCCTGATTTCAACCAAGACTTTCTCTGCAGTCCTGGAGAGATTTCTGGGAAGGCTTGCATGCTCTGAGTTTAGGACAATATCAGAGGAGACAAGGACATGACCATCAACAGTTCCTTCAAATGTGTGACTAAAGGTACGTGTCCTAGCTGAGGTCCACAGATCAAGGGGTTGTGCAAGATGGTGAATTAAATCATTAAAGTGAACTGCTGATGCTCGAAATATTTTCCAGTGCTTCTCATTATTGTCATTAGGTATTGTCTCTCTGAATAGTAAAACTATTACTCAGACTCTCAGTTCCTCTGTCAGAAGGCAGCTCTGAGTTGTTCTAAAGTAATTACTTAAAGGGAATTGGCCCATGCTCGTGGTTTGGCAGTGGAGGTGCCTGGATGATCCAGCACCTGGTGACCAGTACAGTGACGCAGCCATTTCACAGGGCAGGGTTAAGGCAGCCCCAGCTCCACATCAGGTCCCGAGGACCCAGCTGTGAGGACCCTGGGAAGGGGCCAGGCCTCCCAGTAACCTTTCCATGAAGAATCTGCTTGAATCAAATGTGCTGTTAAGGCAGTAAGGAAATAATGATTATAACTAATGAAGTCTATGTGCATCAAGTGTTTCCTGATGTCAGGCACTGCCCAGAGTGGTTCAGATGCAAAATCCCACAGTGGGCCTTTTTTTGTTTGCTTCAGCTGATGGGAAATGAAGAAACATCTCACTATAAATACAGGTGAAATGAAGGGCTGAGACAGTCTACTTATATTTCTAATTACATGACAGCAAACCAAAATGAAAACCAAAG
>RJWM01048361.1:0-11525 GCA_004363535.1 Dasyprocta punctata
GGCCATACTCTCAAAACTTCTAATTTAGTCTAGGGTGGTAGACTAAATGAGACATGACATTTAGGTGTAGCATTTTTTAAAAGTACCCTATATAATTCTGCCGACAAGGTGGACAACCACTGTTTCCAAACCCTCTTCTTCAGGGGTTGGCAAAAGTGAGCCTTTGTAGGTTCCAGGAAGATGAAGTCTTTCTTTCTTACCTTTTTTGGATTAATTTCTCTGTTTTCACTTAGATGAAAGAGAGTATCTGTCTCCTGCATCTGACTGTGCCTCTATCTCTTGGTTTTCAAAATGGCAAAGGATGGTATGTGGAAACAGGGACCACAGGACACAACACTTTGGTGGGTGTCCAGACTCACCGCGGTCCACCTGTTCTTTGGGGGACACGGGCATATCAAGGTCAATGACAGAGAACAGGAAAGCAATGGTGCAGAATGCTATTGCCCCAACACTCAGCAAAAGTGACTGTAAATTCTATTTTGGCTGATGGGGACTAGTTGGAAGGGAGAGATTTAACAGCAAAAATGCTCAGTGGAATACGTCTGACTATGGAGCTAAAGACAAGCTGTGGACCTCACCTTCTGTATGGACCAAGTGATCAGTGGGCTGTCCCAAGAACTCAGTGTTGCTTATTTGATTGTGACAGAATCAGCAAATCCCAGAGGATGCCACCATCCTGTTTCCTAGACCTGTGCTGTAAGATACCATCGTGTGAGTCTGAATTTATCTTTATCGTTTGTTTATACTTGGTGAAATATGAAATCCGTACCCTGAAGATTAAGATTGGGGTTTTACAGAAGCTTCTTCAGTGACAGTCAAACATCAGATAACATCGATTTGTTATCTGTGTGGACCCCAAGGAAGCACAAAGATAACACACATGAAACTCAAATCACTGAGCACTTTCAGTATCAAATTTGCTTCTGATTCAAAGTTTCTAAGACATGCAAGATGCAGAGAAGCAGTGACCCCCAAAAGGTCCAAACACAACCCCCGACATGTCTTTTCTGTACTGCTTTAGCCTTGCTCCAGCTGTGCTTTCCCGGGGGAGGCTGGAGAACTTCATCTTCCATAGTTTAAGTGGAAGAGCCATTCAGCCACAGAGCGCCTCTCGTGTATTCTCGAGCCGTTTATGTCTTCCCCGTCACAGCACTTGTTGGAGCACAAAGATCGTGCGAATGCACTTCAGCGTGGGTCACTGAGCCTATCTCGTATGAAGCTTACTTTTAATTCAAAGTTTAAAAGCAATAGAAAGATACAGCAATTAACAAAAAGCAATGCAATACGTATTATTATTGAGATTTTCCAGTGGGCCACATCCCCATAATCCCATGAATTTCAGATGTAGTTACAGTAAATAAATAAGACGGATTTGGTGGGTCCTGCAAAAGAAACGGGATTCTCCTTTACCTTTCTGCTAATGAATGCTGTTTGTGCGTTTTCTGGGAAGTCTGGTTTTTAGAGATTTGTAAGGAAATTTGTTTGGTTCTCCTCTCCCTCCCCCCTTCCCCCTCCCCTCCCCTTCCCCCCTTCTCCCTCTATCTCTCCCTCTTTCTCCCCCTCTCCTCTCCCTCTCCCTTTCCCCCTCCCTCTCTTTCTCCCTCTCCCTCTTTTTTTTTCCTAGATGTCCCAAGGAAAGGCCAAAAATACATGGCAAACCTGCCGCTTTTTCTTTCCAGTGTTGTAGCTCAGAAAATGTTATGCCACTTTGGACCTCAAAGTGAGTCTAAGAAGAAGTAAAGGTCTGGAGGGCGTTTCTCAGAATTCCCAGGGTAAAGACGGTCAGAGAACAGTCGCCTTCCTTGTCCTTAGTGCACTTTCATTAACCCAGGAAGACTGACCTCTTCACCCAGGAAGAGACTGGACTCCAACCCCACTCCCATTGTCCCGAGGGGCGCTGTCCCAGGCCACCCTCTGTTCCTCAGGCCCATCAATCACCCCTAAAAGTCATGAACCCGTGCCCTAAAGGCACCCACTGCCCCAGGTCCCTGTCCCTAAGAAGAGTGCATTTAAGCCCCAGACACCAGGCCCTTTTGGACTTTTCTATTTGGTGGGACTCCCATGTACCTCCGCATACCTCTTAATAAATCTGCACGCCTCTTCTCCTCTTAATCTGCCTATTGTCAGATTATTTCAGCACAAATTGTACTTAGCTTCAATCACTGAATCTGCAGGGGAAAGGCTTAAATTCCCTACACCGGCACTAACAATGTTTTAAAAATGCTTCCAAATCCGTTGCCATCCTGACATCACAAGAAACTTGTGCAGTGCTCAGGACAAGATTCTTTTTCCCGGAGTAGAGCATAACAAATTCAAAGTCAAAAAAATATATATATATATCAAGCGAGAACTTCACAATCGTAAAGCAAGTTGGAGATAAAGCAAAATAAAAAATTCAGCCCTCGCCTTGTAACATTCTGTGCTACGCTTCTCCATATAAGGCGTGATTCTTCCTCACTGGCAAGATGCAGGTTGCTTTGAAATTCCTGTACATGAATTTATGCATCCATATATATGGATAATGATTTCAGACGCACTGGTTTAAACAATCACCTTTGGGTGATGCACTATTGGTCACTGCAATTATGAGAACAATAAATTCTGGAGCTCGAGCTATGTGGTAATAGAGGGGCAGACAGATACCCTTCCAGCCCCTGCTTCTAGGGAGGGGGCAAATTTCTAGACTGTAATAATAATAACCTACCCCTGTACGCAAACATGACGTCTCATATTTAGCATATGGAGTGTGTCATTGCCATATTTATCTGGTTCCTGGGATAATGTACCCTACACATCATGGGCGTACATTAAGTACTTTTGTTGGGCTAAAATCATCTATATTTGGGAATGCATAGTAAACTTTTGAAGGAGGCAGTTCAGAAATAATTATCTTTACATCATAAATGAGGGAGGTTATGCTTAAAGAAATGAAGTGGCATATTCTGAGTTCACAGCTGGTGAGTATCTAAATCAGGAATTACTCCAGATCTCAGGGAATGCAAAGACGTCCTCCGTCCCTCCATCGGGGGCATATGAGTAGCATGGCTGTGCCCTCTTGGATCTTTTCACAGGGCCGAGGTCAGGATTGCCACTCAATGATCTCTTCACTGTTTATGTAACCTTTGCCCCTAATAATCCCCAGCTCAATTCTTGTTACTTCAAATGCAGACACCGAAAGTATTCTGGAAACTTGCAGTAAATGAGGCTGCAGGATAAGGAATGAAAACTGGTAATAAAAAATTTACCAATAAAGAAAAGCCCAGGCCCTGAAGGATTCACTGTTGAACTCTCCAAAAGTTTTACAGACGAGCTAATGCCACTGATGCTGAAACTCTTTACAGAAATTGAAAGAGAAGCAGTACTTCCAAATAATTCCTGGAAGCAAGTATTTCCCTGATTCCAAAACCAGAGAAGAATGCAACCAAAAAAAGAAAACTATAGGCGAATCTCCCTAATGAACATAGATGCAAAAATCCTTTATATGATACTGGCAAATAGAATTCAACAAATCATCAAGAAGATTATACATCAAGATCAAGTAGGATTCATTCCTGGGATGCAGGGTTAATTCAACATACACAAATCAATAAATGTAACACACCATATTAAAAGAACCAAACACAAAAATCTATGATCATCTCAATAGATGCGGAAAAAACATTTGATGAAGTCTAACATCCATTCATGACAAAAACCCTATAGAAAGTTGGAATACATGGTCTTTACTTCCATCATATAAAAGCCATCCATGACAAGCCAACAGCTAAAATCATACTACATGATCAAAAACAAAAGTTTTTACTCTAAAATCAGGAACAAAACAAGGATGTCCATTATTACCACTCCTATTCAGTATAGTTCTGTAAACATTAACCAGAGCAATTAGACAAGAGAAAAAATAAAAGGAATAAAAATAGGAAAGGAAGAAGTCAAATTATCATTATTTGCATATGACTTGATATGCTACATAGAAGGCCCCAAAAAACTCCACCAAAAAACTTGTAGATTTAATATTAAAATTCAGTAGTGTAGCAGGATACAAAGTCAACACTCGAAAATCAATAGCATTCTTGTACACAAACTACAAACTCACTGACAGAAATTAGGGAAAGCACACTCTTTACAATAGCATCTATAAAAATGAAATGCTTAGCAATCAATCTAAAAAAAGATGTGAAAGATCTGTATTGTGAAACTTGCAATACCCTAAAAAAGGAAATGGAAGAGGATATCAGAGAATGGAAAGATATCCCTTGCTTGGGCTTTTCTTTATTGGTAAATTTTTTATTACATTTTCAATTTCATTGACAGATATCAAGTTGTTTAGAATTTTTATATCTGCTTGATTTAGTTTTGGCATTTTGATTGTATCTAAGAATCTGTCTGTTTCTTCTGTGTTTTCTGTCCTATCAGAATATAGGTTCTCACAGTAGGTATTGATGAGCTCTTGGATTTTTGTGAGATCCCTTGTGATTTCCCTCTTTAATTACTCATTACTTGAATTTGTGTTTTTTATTTCCTCTTTTTGATGAGGTTGGCTAGTGGTTCATCAAATTTATTTGTTCTTTCAAAGAACCAACTTTTTGATTCACTGATTCTTTGCATTGTTTTCTTAGTTTCTATTGCATTAATTTCTGCTCTTATCTTTTTAATTTTCTCCCTCATATGAGGTTTGTGTTTGATTTGTTCTTCCTTTTCCAGAAGTTTGAGGTTCAACATTAGGCTGTTTATTTGAGCTCATTCTATTTTTCTGACATGTGAACTCATCACTACAAATTTCCTTTGTAGGGCTGCTTTCATTGTGTCCCATAAGTTTTGGTATGTTGTACTGGCATTATCGCTTATTTGTATATACAGTTTAATTTAGTGCTTAATTTCCTCTGTGACCCATTGGTTGTTCATATGGGTGCTTTATAATTTAAATAAGTTTATGTAGTTTTTGCGATTTCCTTTGTTGTTGATTTCCAGTTTCATTGTGCTATGATCAGATAGTATGTATGAGATGATTTCAATTTCTCTATATTTACCTGGACATGTTTTGTCAGCTAGTAGATGGTCTATTTTGGAAGATATCCTATGTGCAGCTAAGAAGAATGTGTATTCTAATGTTTGGGGGTGGAACACTTTGTAGACATTTACCAAGTTCATTTCTTCACAGACTTGGTTTAATTCTAACATTTATTTGTTGATTTTTTTATCTAGTTGATCTATTTATTTGTGATTAAGGTCCCCCACTACAATTGTGTCAGTGCTTATTTGGTTTTCATGTCTGATTATATTTGTTTCATGCAGTTGGGTGAATCTGTGTTTGATGCATAATTATTTATGATTGCTCTCTTCTTCTTGGAGTTTTCCTTTAATAAGTATGTAGTTCTTTATCTCTTTTGATTAATTTTGGCTTAAAGTTTGCATTATCTGCAAACAGAATAGCTACCCTATCTTATTTTCTGAGTTCCTGTGGCATAGAGAATTGTTTTCCATCCTTTGACTTTCAGTCTATGAATTTCTTTTTGGGTTAAAAGTGTTTCCTGAATGCAGTATATTGTTGGATCCTGCTTTTGACCCATTTTGCCAGTCTGCTTCTTTTGATTGGTGAGTTGAGACCATTTATGTTGATGGGTATAACTGATATGTATTTGCTTTTCTTTTTCATGTTGTTTTCCTGTTGTTTGTTCCCTGTATTTCTCCTCTGTTTAATTACTTACCCTGCCTGGCAGCTTCTTTCTATTGGTATTTATGTGTTTGTGGTCTTTACTATCTCTTTCTAATATGTCCTTCAGAGCATTTTATAAAGCTGGTTTTGTGGTCATAAATTACTTCAGTTGTTCTTCACCATGGAAGTATCTTATTTCTCCATCAGTTTTGAAAGATAGTTTTGTGGGGTGCATCAATCCAGGTTGAAATTTGTTTCCCTTTAGGGCTTGAAATACCTCACTCCAAGCTCTCCTTGACTTGAAGGTTTGTGTTGAGAAGTCTGCTGTGATTCTGATGGGCTTTCCTTTAGAGATGATATATTTCCTCTGACTGCTTTTAATATCTTGTTCTTGTGCTGAATTTCTGGAATCTTGATTACTATATTTTTGGTGTAGGTTTATTTTGGTTATGGCTATTTGGAGTTTTATATGCCTCATTTATTTGTATGTCAAATTCTTTATTCATGTTTGGGGAGTTTTCTACCATTATTTCTGTGGAGAGGTATTTAATGGCTTTTGTGCTATCTCCAGCCTTCTTACTAATTTCAATCAATCTTATGTTGTTCTTCTTTGCTTCATCTTGTAGCTGTTGGATTGCTTTTTCGAGGTCTCTTGCAGCTTTGAAGATATCTTTCTTTTTCTGGTCGCTCATCACATTCCTGTCTTCTAGATTTGATAGTCTATGCTTGCCTTCATTTAATCTGTTGCTTACACTTTCAGTGGAGGGTCTAATCTCCGACATTTCTGTTTGAATCTGTTCCTCACTTGCATTTCTTGTCTATGTTTGGCATTCATGGTTTCCATCATTTTCCTGAGCTCCTGTGTTTGTTTATCTGTGTCTTATTTAATGTCTTTTACTTTGGTAGTCCTCTCTTTTGGCATCTTAGAGATTATTTTTTTCTACGGCCTCTTCCATTTGTTTTATCATTTCTGCTGCTATCATTTCAGAGAGTTCCATTTATCAGCTTCCAATTTCCTCTATCTCATTGTGCTCTGGATTTGTCCTGGTAGGTTGGGCATTTGGGATTGTATTTTGCTTCTTTGTCTTGTCTATATTATTTGCTTTCTATGTTGATGCTTGTAGATTTCTTTTGTTAGACAGCCTTATCAGTGGTAAGGCTTTCATAGGAGGTGTCTGTTCCTCTGGATGTCTTCTAGATGTATGTGGTTCTTAGTTTGTAGGTCTATCCCTAGAACCTACTTTTCCAACATATTAAGGCCAAGGAGTTATTATCTGTTTGACTAGGTACTGGACTTGGTACTGGACTATGTTGTTGGTTACAATACCTTACACTTGCAGTGTTGTCGCTCCTCTCACCAGCCATGCTGTCCTGAGTTGATGGAGGAAAGGAGGAGCTAAACTCTCCCTACTCTCACCAGTTGTACCATCCTGGGACAATGGAGGAAGGTAGGAGCATGAACTCACACTCCTCTGGCAGGCCGTACCTTCCCAGGGCATTATAGGAAGGGAGGAGTGTAAATTCATACTCCTCTCACCAGCTACAGTGTCTCACGACAATAAAGAAAGGAAAGAACGCAAGCTTATGCTCTTCTCACTGGCATTGCCATTCCAGGTCAATGGAGAAAGAGAGGAGTATGAACTCAGACTCCTCTCGCCAGCGCCACCATCATAGGACAATGGAGGAAGGGAGGAGCAAGAACTCTGTTTTGACTTTTAAAAGACTCTGATGACTCCTCTGCTGGTATTTTACCCCTAGCCCATGCCCCTTTTTATGTGGGTTCTACTGTCATGATGGGGGAGTTTAACTTTTCCCTGGGTAAGATCTCTAAGCAACTTCAGGTAAAGTCACCCCTTCCAATCACCTTCTGGATTAATCCAGAATGGGGTGATAAATGTCATCTTAACTCAGAGAATGATGGATTCAGTGTTGAGTCATTTTTTTACCTGTTGATATGTCTCCTTAAACCTCAACATTGCGGGGAACTGGAAGACACATTTAATACAGAACTTTCACTCTTGAATTAGGCAGGATTACCCAAATCTCCCATCTGCTCAGAAACATGTTCAAAGTTTGCAGCAGAGATCAAACGAATGTCAAAGCATCATGACAGAAAGAGAAAAACAGAGGGAAAGGAATGAGAAATACAGCAAGCAAAAAGGTAAAGAGAGGGGAAAAAGGAAAAGAGAAAAGAATGAGAAGCAAATGGAGTTCACAAAGTGCCGAGCCCATGCTGGCATGTTCCCCACATTGCTGCATTAGAATCGCACAACAGCCTGTGCAAGGGTCTTTGTTCATGTCGGGTAGCTGAGGAATGTGAGGCTTAAAGTGGCTGCACCCCTAATTACTCTAGAGTCAGCCCTGGAGTATGCAGACACCAGTCAGGTAGGTGAGGCGAAGCTGAGGTAGCAGCAAGGCTGGATTGCTGTGGTGAACTAGAGAGGGCTTCCTAAAGCAGAAAAATGTACACACCATTACCAGCTAAATCAGAGATGCCTGCTGACCTAGTCTGGGCCAGGACTGCCAGCTTTTGGCCTCTGGTAAATGAAGGCTACATACAAAGAGGCTGCACTTCAGACACACATTTTGGCTGCACTGCACTGCATTTTTCATCTGTGGCGCTCAGGATCAATGTTGTCAAGGCTTATTTTATTTCTGTCCCTGTTCCTAGCAGCTCAGTGGAGTTAGCATTTCCAAATCCTGCAAGTACTCTATCATGAACTTGCCCAGCACTCCATAAGTGATGGGGACAATGTAAGTGCAAGTGCATGTTTTCAAGGCCTTTAAGCACCAGATCAAGCATAGCTATTAGAAGAAATCTGGAAGACTTTAGGGACAATAGCCCTGCCCTTGTACCTCCAAGCTTACTGGTGCAGGCGGTGGATATTTCTGGAATGTCTTTACTTAAAGTTAGGATTGTCTCCCATAGCCAGGAGCCCTAGCTCTGTCCTTCTCCTAGAAACATGACATTCACCCACAACTCCTCCCAGGAGTGCATCCTCCTTAGCCAAGAGCCCCCAGTGCAGGAAGCACGTCCCCTACCGGTGTAGTCTTCCCAAAGTGGATATAACTGAGTGATCCGGGTTTACAGGAAAGCTCTAAGCTAAAACCCGTATCTAAGGTCTTTCAAGAGACAAAACAACCCACCAACAAGCAAAACCCAGCATTAAAAATCCTGCATGGATCAAGAGGTTGTCATTGTATCTTAAAATTCTAGAATCTTGGAGGTCATCTCCCTAAATTAAGCAACAATAGTGACTGTCTTTCTGCCTAGAGGTACCTTTGTGAATCTTTAACTCATGATACATACAAGACTGTATTTATTTATCAGTTGTTTATTTTTGACATCAGCTGTTCAGGAGAGAGGAAAGAGACCCTCAGTGTTCTTTGTCCCAATTGCACAGCTAAAACTCAGAGCATCCATCTATCAGATCTAGCAGGTTGACTGGGCACATGTAGAGAACGAGTTTCAGTGACCCTCAAATCAACAGAGTTCAACCTAGCTGAGCAATTCCTTCCTAAACATTAAATATTTGTCTGCAAGCCTGAAGTTACAGAACACTATGAAAATATGAAAGTTCACTGTCATGGCTCCATATTTTGCATTGTCATCACTGCACTGGCTATGGAAGGCAAAGGTCCTGTGAGAAAGCAGAGCTATCAGAACACAGATCTTGCCTTCACTTCCTCCTGACCATAGGCACTGAATCAGAATCACTTTGTGAGCAGGCACGGTTTGTTAGATTTCAAGGATGTCCTGAGATGTACTAATATACCAGGTAGCTACATGTATACATTCTTCTTATCACTTCCTCTTTTCTAATGTAAGAGAAAACCATTTATAATTAAACTAATAATCAAGTGCAGGTATTATCACTGAATATATGTTATACATCAACCTTGCATTGGGCCTCTACATTGAAAAGCCACAGCAATTCTGTAATTCAGTGGCAATCAGAATCTCTATTATACAGGTGAAGAAATGAGACCTAGAGGGTTAAGTTATTTTTCTGAAACTTATGTTTAATTTATGGGCCAAATGAACTTCCTCCTCTAGCATTGCCCCTCATCATGACTTATCTCCCTGCTCAACTTTTAGGCATCCACAGTATCTCTGGCACCTAAATCCAGTGCTGGAGCCATGGCAGAGTTCCCAGAGTTTATTTCCTCATAGGCAGGCAAATGACAGTGACAGGATCATGACAGTGGCTACCCATTCTTTAGCTTTCAAAAGAAGTCAATGCAAAGCAATAAACACAAATCTTCAGTGTGTTATTTTCCATGTGCCTGTGTCAAGACATGGAAGTATAGAAGAAGCTACAAATCCACCTGCAAGGAAGGTGTTTCTCAGGGTACTTTCAGGGGACAAATCCACTGGCCACTGGATTAAAATTTTAACAAAAATGGAACATGCCATGACATCTTCCCAAAGAGGTGCTTTTGGCTGGAGGTCCCACTGACTGCACTTGCGATGTTCCTGAACCGGTCAGCACCTGCAGGCGGATTTCATATCATTATCTTTCTCTATGTGGCACCATGTGTGCTACCCAGTCTCGCAACCACCATATGTTTGGGGTCTACCAGGGTCAGAGGCCCAATTACTGCTCAGTGAGATGTTTCCAGGGAGGTTGATAGCAGAGAAATGGAGCTTCAGAACTGACCTCGCTGAACTTCCAGCAGAAGTCGCCAACCTAAATCCTCTCAGTAAATAAACCCTTGGCCTTTTCAAGTTTTGCCTATTCAATTTCCTCCCCTAAGGGGAAGGCATTCCTTGGAATGACCTACAGTTCACAAAAGGTCTTTTTTGCCCTTTGTGCCTGAGATCCTCCCTAAGAGGGCTCCTTTCTCCCTAGGGAGCCTGGGACACCTACAAGAACAATAGGATCCGGGCCTTATTTAATTAATCTTCCTTAACACCAGCCTTTTGCCCATGCCAGCTGGGCGGATGAGTTCTTCTACCAAGGACCCTCCCTCTGTGACTAATCCTCTATGCTAAAAGGTGGTGCTTTGCTCCAAAGCCACCTTTTATATACATCTGCTCATGAGAGCTGCCACTTCTCACAATGCCAGACAGCCCCCTTGGCCACACTGCTCTAAGGCTTCATTTTCTGGGCTCCCTTCATCCCTGAAATTAATCTGAAAGAGGCCTCTTTTACAAGAGTGGCAGCAAATATCCGATTCAATTTGCTTTCACCCAAGATTTCCCAGGAGTCACGCCGAATGAGATAATCAATGATGATTACAGGGCTTGGCCTGCCTCGCTGAGCCAACGTGTTAAAAGGAGGGAGAATTTCTGCTTCGGTGCTCACCCAAGTCAGGTGCTAATTCAGGCAGATCCATTACTTTTCTCAGTGGCTCTAAACCATATGTGCTGCAGTAATCACGCTGGGTAGGTCAAAGCGATCAGTCCTCCAGTCCTCCTACCTACGAAAGGAGAATTCATTTCTGCTCCTCCTCCCATTGCACAACAACAACAACAGAAGAAATACAGAGAGCATCTGGAGCAAAAATGAGTAGGCTGTTTGAACCAATGATGCTGAAGAGATTTAATTTAGTTGGGCTGAAGTTTCTTTGTCTCAGCTGGAGTAACTAGTCACTGGCTTTGCTACCAATCCAATGAAAAGAAAGCATCAAATTACTGGTTGCTGCCATCTTACCCCTGAGAGGACTGTTTTCCACTTAGCTGATCGTTCTGCAGGACCACAGCATCCGGGGAAGGAGCGCAGGGGCAAATGGCTGAGAGCTGCAGCTCCCCTTCAGAGTCCCTTTACCTCTCTCTTTCTTGCCTCTGCCAATCTTGCAACAGTTGGTATGGGGTTGGGATGCTCCTGTGTCATGCACATATCTATAAATGCTGTGACTAAAAATGGTG
>RJWM01048362.1:0-11521 GCA_004363535.1 Dasyprocta punctata
CAAGGCCAGCTTGAGCTACATAGTGTGGCCCTGCCTCAAAAAACTAGGGCTGGGAGTTTGGCTCAGTAGCTTATGCACCTGTCTGATAGGTTTGAGGTTCTCAGTTCGATCCCCGTTGCCCGGGAAAAAAAAAAAAAAGAATTTTTTATTTTTGTGGCACCGGGGATTGAACTCACAACCTTGCACCTACCAGGGCAGGCACTTAAGCCACTGAGCCAAACTCCTGGCCCTGGTTTTTTGAGACAGGGTTGCACTGTGTAGCTCAGGCCAACCTTGCACTCACGTTGTAGCCCAAGCCGGCCTCAAATTCACAACACTCCTCCTACCTAGCCTCCCGAGTGCTGGGATTAAAGGCGTGTGCCACCATGCCCGGCTTGGTCCTGCAATTTTAAAAAAATTTTTTGGGGGACAGGTTCTCGCTGTGTAGTTCAGGCTAGTCTTGTTCTCACTATGTAGCCCTACAAAGTTCTGTTTCAAGAAAACTTGTAAACTGCAGATTCAATAGCACTAGAGTGAATGATTTCCAAGGAAAGATACATTAGCGGTCAGGCACCTGCAGAACAGAAGAGGTGGAGCCTGGTTCTCCTCCATCGCCTTCCCTGCAGCCGCAACACTCAAAGCTGCGGCCATACTCCTGGGTCCTTCGCACAGTGGAGATTCAGGTGGCTTGGAAAGGAGAAACCCTCTCCTGTACAGGGATGACAATTTCTCCACTCCCTCAGCCCCACTCTGCCTTTCAGGTTGTAGACAAAAGCATCTGCCATTCCCCACCTGCCAACCCCATCCCACTGTCACATAACCCACAAGGAGGACCACCCCTTTCCTGGTGAGGAAAATCTGGCAAAAACCACTAGAGAATGTTGTAGATGTCTACAGCACATGTGGGAGGGGATCAGAAGAACCTGACCAGAGAGGCAACCAAATTTCAGTAACTCAACTCTCTCACTATTTCTTTTAGGCACCTCTAAAAAAAGCACTAAAATCCCAGCACTCTGGAGGTTGAGACAGGAGGATTGCCATGAATTCGAGGCCAGCCTAGACTAGTGAGTTCAAGGCCAGCCTGAGCTACATAGCAAGACCTGTCTCAAAACACAAAATAAAACACTAAGCATTGGGGATCTCACAACATCAGAATACACATTCTTCTTAGCTGCACATGGGTTATTCTCCAAAATAGAACATATACTAGCTCATAGACCATGCTTAGGTAAATTCAAAGGAATTGAAACTATCCCATGCATATTATCAAAGCACAGTGCAATGAAATAGGAAATCCATGGCAAAAGAAACCACAAGAACTTCAAAAACACATGGAAATTAAACAGCATCCTTCTGAACAACCAATGGGTCACAGATGAAATCAAAGAAGAGATTAGAGAGTTTTTACGGTTCAGTGATAATGACAGTACAACATACCAGAACTTACGGGACACAATGAAAGGAGTCCTATGGGAGAAATTTATAGCAGTAAATACCCATATCAACCAGGCGTGGTGGTGCACGCCTTTAATCCCAGCTCTGGGGAGGCTGAGGTAGGAGGAGCGTTGTGAGTTCGAGGCCCGCTTGGGCTACAATGCCAGTGCAAGGCTGACCTGAGCTACATAGTGCGACCCTGCCTCGAAAAACTAGGGCCAGGAGTTTGGCTCAGTGGCGTTAAGAGCCTGTCTGGCAGGCGTGAAGCTGTGAGTTTGATCCCTGGTGCCGAAAAAAAAAATGCAGAAGAAATGGGCAGATTTGTAGATACATATGAATCAGCAAAGCTGAATCAAGAAGATACAAAAGTCCTAAATAAACCAATATCAATTGATGAAATCAAAGATGTAACTAAAAACTTACCAACAAAGAAAAGTCCAGGCCCTGACTGATTCACTGCTGAATTCTACAAAAAATTCAGAGAGGATCTAACACCACTAATTCTCAAACTCTTTAATGAAATTGAAAGGGAAGAAGTACTCCCAAATTCATCCCTAGAAGCAAGCATTACCCTAATACCAAAACCAGAGAAGGACCCAACTAACAAAGAGAATGACAGGCCAGTTTCCCTAATGAACATAGATGCAAAAATTCTCAATAAGATACTGGCAAACAGAATGTAGCAAATCATCAAGATTACACACTATGACCAGGTGGAATTCATCCCATGGATGCAGGGATGTTTCAACATATGTAAATCCATAAGTGTAATACACCGTATTAACAGAGCCATGGACAAATAACACATGGTCATCTCAATAGGTGCAGAAAAAGCTTTTGACAAAGTCCAGCACCCATTCATGATAAAAATCCTACAGACAATTGGAATAGATGGTATCTACCTCAATCTGATGAAAATCATCTATAAGAAACCAACAGTCAATATCATACTAAATGGACAAAAACTGAAAACTCTTTCTCTTAAATCAAAACAAGACAAGGATGTCCACTGTCTCCATTCTTATTTAACATAATCCTGGAAACATTAACCAGAGCAATCAACCAACAGAAAGAAACAAAAGAAATAAAGATGGGGAAGGAAGAAGTTAAATTATAACTATTTTCAGCTGACATGATACTCTACATAAAAGACCCCAAAAACTCCAGCAAAAAGCTGGTAGATTTAATAAGCAAATTTGGTGGCATAGCTGGAACAAAGTCAACACTCAAAAATCAGTACCCTTCCTGCACAAATAGCAAACTCACTGAGGGAAAAATCAGGGAAATGACACCTTTCACAATAGTATCCAAAACAATGAAATACCTAGGAATCAATCTGACAAAAGATGCAAAAGACCTCTACATTGAAAACCACAGTACTCTGAAAAAGGAGATTGAAGAGGACACCAGAAAATGGAAAGACAGCCCTTGTTCTTGGGTGTGAAAAAACAATATAGTGAAAATGGCCATACTTCCAAAACTGTTATACAGATTCAACGCAATCCTAATCAAAATTCCAATAGCATATCTCACAAAATTAGAGAAAACAATCCTAAAATTCATCAGGGAGCCAGAAGAGACCTAGAATAGCAAAGGCAATCTTAGGCAACAAAGGCAAGACAGAAAATATCACAATCCCTGACTTAAAATTATACTATAAAGCTACTGTGATAAAAACTGTGTGGTACTGGCAAAACAACAACAACAATGACCAAACACCAGACCCAAAGATCAATGGAACAGATTAGAAGAAGCAGAAACAACTCCAGACACATTAAACCACCTCATCTTTGACAAAGGTGCCAAACACATTCACTGGGAGAAAGATAATCTTTTTAATCAAGGATGCTGGAAAAACTGCCTCTACACATACCAAAGATTAAAATTGGACCCATATCTTTCAAGATGCACTAAGCTAAAATCAGAATGGATCAAAGATCTTAATATTAAAACAGAAATTAAATTAATATTAAATCTGCTGAAAGATAGAGCAGGTAAAACTCTTGAAGACATTGGTGTAGGCAAAGACTATGAATAAAACCCTGATTGCACAGGAACTATCACAAAGAGTCAACAACTGGGATCTCATCCTATTGAAAAGCTTTTGTACAGCATGAGAAACCATCAACAGAGTGAAGAGACAAACCACCATGTGGGAGAAAATGTTTGCCAGCTGTACCTCAGACAAAGGATTACTACTGAGAACACAGAAAGAACTCAAAAAAAAAAATCAGCCTTCCCAGATTTAAAGACCCAATCCAAGCCGGGCGTGGTGGCACACGATTTTAATCCCAGCACTCGAGAAGCTGAGATAGGCGGAGCGTTGTGAGTTCAAGGCCGGCTTGGGCTACAATGCCAGCGCAAGGCTGGTCTGAACTACATAGTGTGACCCTGTTGCAAAAAACTAGGACTGGGAGTTTGGCTCAGTGGCTTAAGTGACTGCCTGGCAGGTGCAAGGTTGTGAGTTTGATCCCGGTGCCACACACACACACACACACACAAAAATTAAAGACTCAATCCAAAAATGGGCATCTGAGATGAAAATACACTTCTCAGATGAAGAAATACAAACAGCAAATAAATATGTGAATAAACGTTCAACATCACTGATCATTCAAGAGATGCAAATTAAAACAACACTGAGATTCCACCTCACCCCGGAAAGCAATAACAAATGCTAGAGGGGCTGTGGGGAAAAAGGGACCCTTCCCCACTGTTGATGGGAATGTAGATAGGTGAACCATTGTGGAAATTCCACTAAAAACTAGGATTGGAGGTCCTATTTGACCCAGCTGTTACCCATCTGGATATCTTCCTAGAAGAATTAAAAACATTATACCACAGTGATGTATGTGCACCATATCTATAGCAGCACAATTCATAACACAATTCATAATATCCCGATCTTGGAAACAACCTAAATGCCCATCAGCCAAAGAATGGATAAAGAGATGTGGTTTTTATACAATGGAGTACTACTCAGCCATAAAGATAAACCAGAGATTTTTATAGGTAAACGGATGCAACTAGAGAACATACTCATAAGTGAAATAAATAAGACACACATATGTAAACATTGTATTGTCTCACTAATTTGAGCAGCTGAAAGAAACAACATATGTATATGTGCATGTGTGTGTATATATATGTATGTATATAAAAACACTAGTGAAGATAGTTATACTTCTGATTTCTCTGAGTTCACTGAAAAGAAAGATTTGTGCTTATATTCTTCAGATAGTTGAATGCAGATGTCTTGTGCTCTGGGTGAATGACTTTGGAATGACGATGTGCAGTGTATGTACTATTGTTGCCTCTGATTGATGTTTTGAAATTTTGTTTTAGCTTTTTTTTCTTCTTTTCTTTTTCACCTTAAAATAAAATGAATTTGAAAAAAATCCATTTATATGCTACCTATGAGAATCTTTAAGGACACAGACAAAGTGAAGGGATGGAAAAAGATATTCCATCTAAAAGTAACCAGAAGAGAGTGTGGGTGGTTATGTTAGACAAAACACATTGAGTCAAAAACTGCCACAAGAGATGAAAGGGGTCATTTTGCATTTATAAAGATATAATTTGTCATGAGAATATGAAAAGTGTATATGCATGTGCTATACAACATCATTGCTCCTAAATATATAAAACAAATATTAGCAGAATTGAAGGGAGAAATGGACAGCAATATAGAAAAAGTTGGGAATTATCTTGTTGCTGAAACAAAATTCCTGATACCTAAATTTAAGGAAAGAAAGATTTATTTAGCCCACAGTTTGTGGAGGTTTTGTCTGTAATCAGCTGGTTCCACCAAGCAACTGGCTTATCCAGAGAAACACAGACTGTGATGATAGGTATCGAGGTGAAATGCAATTGGATGCCTGTGGTGCTCTGGTGTTTCACTAACATCGCAGGTCTAGGGCCAATGGTCTGATCATAGGTTCAGAGGATATCACGAAGCAATGTGTCATCTAGTGGGGTCTCCTTCTGAGCATTGCAACCATTGTTGATTCCCTACGGTCTTTTTTTTTTTTTTACAGAAGAAAAGTAAGAAATTAAAGTGAAACAATTTCACAACCAACCAATGGGAGAGTAACAATAATCAGCACATTGCATTTGTTTAGGGTATCACAGCAGTTGTTTAGGGTATAAGATAAAGATATGAAACATCGTTCAGAAAATTATAAGCACAAAACTTTTGCCTCAATGAATCAAAAGAAATCAGTTATATGACTATCTTTTTTGTTATGGTTGCTCTATTATTTTCCAATAAACATTTTGCATTAAAGATGAAATCTAAAGATGACCCTGCGAAAACTACTTTTCACTCAAAATTTTTCAACTGTTTTAACTAATTTTTTATATACATAGATTTTCTTTCAGTTCGTCACACAAGTGCAACAATACAATGGTTACATATGTGTGACTTATTTAGTTCACTTAGAAGTATATTTTCAATACTCATCCATTTAAGAGTGAAAATGTCTAGCTTTTCATTCTTTATAGCTGAGTAGTATTCCATTATATAGAAATATCACATCTTTCTTGTCCATTCCTCAGTTGAGGGGCATATAGGTTGTTTCCAAGATCTAGTTATTATGAACTGGGCAGCTATTAACATAGGTGCACATATATCACTGTGACAGGATGTTCTTAATTCTTTCAGGAAGATATCCAGAAGGGCAATAGCTGGTTCAAATGGGACCTCCAATCTTAGCTTTTTGAGGAATCTCCACACTGACTTCCACAGTGGTTGTACCAGCCTGCATTCCCACCAACAGTGGAGAAGGGTTCCTTTTTGCCCACAGCCCCTCCAGCATTCGTTATTGGTTGACTTCTTAATACTAGCCATTCTTTCCGGGATGAGGTGGAATCTCAGTGTTGTTTTCATTTGCGTCTCTTGAATGGCCAGTGCTCCCTATGGTCTTGTTTTGAGGTCCCACACCATTTCCATTCTTTTGTTGCATTGGGTTTTATTCTCTTCTGTTTGGTTTGGTTGTGTTGAATCCCACAGAGGGAGAGGCTGTTTTGGGATGGCAAGATACACTGTGGTAACAATTTTGGATTTACTGTGGCTTGTTTTGGGGTTCTTTGTCTCATTCAATGTTTTGTTTTTGATGTTGCTATTCTCTTCTGTTCTGTTCTGTTTGATTGTCACTGTGCCAGAGGTTATCTGCAGCTATTTTGAGGACATCATGGGGTGTTGTTGTGACTACCGTAGATTTCGTGATGTTTTGAAGTCCTGTATCTCTTATTGTGGTTTATTTTTTCTTGCTTTTACTCTGTTATATACTCTTTAAAATAAAATAAAAAGTGAGTAAATTTCCTGACAGAAACAACCTACCAAGACTGAATCATGGAAAAATAGAAAATCTAAAAAAAAACAAAACAACAACAACAAAAAAAAAAGCAGGATATTTTTTTTTGACAAAGGATATTGAATTATTAATAAAAAATACCTTTTCCATAAAAGATATGCTCAGGACTGGATGGCTTAACTGGCGAATTTTACCAAAGATTTAAACAATTAGTGTCAGTCCTTCTTAAAACATGGAAAAGAAGAACATTAACAAATTAATTTTATAATCAGTAAAATTAGTCACAGGAAAGTGTTATGTTTGTGTCTAGATGTCCTCCCAAGGCCTCATGCAGTCATGGTGGGGGCACTTTTCAGAGATGGTTGAATCTAGATTTTTAATGTAGAATGTAAAATCATCCATCTCATAAAAGCAGAGAGTAGATTGGTGGTTTTCCAGGGGCTGAGGTAGGAGAGAGAAGAGAAAGGGTGAGCGTTAAAGTTTCAGTTATACAAGATAGTTCTGGAGAGCTATACAGCACAGTGCCTAAAGCTAACATAGCTGTATTGTATTCTTAAAATTTTGCTCAAAAAAAGCCAGGTGTGGTGTTCATGACCTTAATGGTGGTGATAGTTCCATGGGTATATAATTATCTCCCAAGTCATCAAGATGTTTATGTTAAATATGTATGGCTGGGCTGGACTGTAATTCAGTGGTAGATTGGTTCCACCCTCCAGCACCACATAAAAGCAAAACAAACAAAAAATATTGCATAGGTTACTTTTCTCTTGTTGCTGAGTGTATTGGGTAATACTACGTACTCCCAAGTCCTCATACTTTTGATGGGGCTGAGTCTAGTGCTTGTGTTCAGTTTGTTGTCTAGTGCTGGGATTGGCACATGCCCAGGGGTGGAGCTGAGATACAGTGTAAAGGAAGGTGGGTCTTCCCCTTCCACCCTCTCTCTCTCGCCAGTGTGCCTTGCAGCTTACAGCCACCATAAACAGCAGCCCCGCCACCCCATGCTGACTTGGAGCCAACTGAGTGTGAACTGAAACTCCTGAGAAACTGTAAGAATAAACCTTTCCTTCCCTAATTTTGGGCGTCAGGTATTTTGTCTCAGCAACGAGCGAAAAGTAACCAAGACACTGAGACAAAATACCTGACGCCCAAAACTAAGGAAGCAAAGATTTATTTAGCTCACAGTTTGTGGAGGTTTTAGTCTATACTCAGCTGGCTCCAAAGCAGAGTGGCACCTGGCAAAGGGCAACAGTTCCTGGCGGTGGGGGAACAACAAAAGCAACAAGAGCAAAAAGGGAGGAGCAGAGAAGGCTCTTTCTCTCCCTTATATTGTACATAGGCTGCACCCACCCTAAAGTGTGTGTAATACTCACACCCATCATCCCAGCATTGTACTATGAATTAATCAGTGTAGCTATTAAACTTTTCTTTGACTTATTTCTGTGTCGGGCACCTCTTTTACCACCCATGACATTGGTCTCTGCAATGCCTTTGGTATGACACCCTGGAGTTGAGCGAGGAGTGGAAGGAATCATTGCTTGACCAGAAAGAGGACTATGACAGGCAAGATGAGGTGGGGAGTCACGGATGGAGTGAATGAGAAGAGTGAAGATGTGGGGACTCTGCCGTCCAAAAGGAAGAACCCGCGGATGAGCGCTAGACCCAGAGCTCGCCATGCAGCCTGCGTCTGGCAGCTTGCAAATTTAGATATGTGACTATATAATTAATTGTCATTGGATAAGACTATTAGAAATTTTATAATCACAAGCCTTCTCCTACAGCGGTACATAGTATTGTTAATTTAGAAAGAAGACTGAGTGCGGCCGAGATGGACCCCCTTGTCCCCTCCTGCTCGTGGGGGAGACAGGCTTTCTAGTTACAGAAAGGAAAGGCTTCCTGTTTTCCTTTCTCTCCTCTGGAATGCTCAGCATGCGTGACTTTAGAGGATCCGCGCTCCCTCGAAGGGCAGGTTTTTAATATTCAAGACTTGAAAAAAAATACCTACTCCAGTGCAAAGGGGCTCTTGCTCCACCTGAGTGTTAAGATCACCTGAAGGTGAAGGATTCCCTGGCTTGTGTGATCTATAAAAGCGAAGGTATCGGTGTAGACGTGTTTACCTGACGCGGTTTGAGGGTTGCCCTGTTTGTCAACCTAGAGGAGGAAATGGTCTTAAATTTATTAACCCACACTTGTGAGGTTTTTTTGGTTTTTTGGGTTTTTTGGTACTGAAAATTGAACTCAGGACTTTGTGCTTGCCAGGCATGTGCTTTGCCACGGAGCTGTGCACCCAAACGGGTTGGGTTTTTTTCCTCACACTTGTGGTTTGTGGTGTTGACCGAAAAAACAAACAAAAGCAGGAATATGGCTGAATGTAGTGGTGTATGTGTATAATCCCAGGTACCTGGACACTGAGGCAGGAAGATTGCAATTTGAAGGCCAGAAGGCCAGCCTGGACAATTTAGCAAGATGTTGTCTAAAAAAACAAGGAGAAGCAGAAAAGACAGGTGTGTGTATCAGTGCTAGAGTACTTTCCTAGTTGGTTCTAGGCTCTGGGTTCAGTTCCTGGGCAAAATGTTCTCTTAATGATATTCTTACATTTTTTTAAATTAAAAAATAATCCTTTCTGAATCTTTTCTCAGAAGCATGGTAATCTGTAATGATGGAGGCTTCAATTTAGTGTAATGTTCTTAGGGACAAAATAGAAAAGGGACATGATGTGGCCTTTCGTTATAGTGAAATGATACAAAATGTCATTTCATCTGAATGTCTTCCCAATTTGTCCTCTTTTCAGGGAAATCAAAACATAACTGAATTGCCAAAAATATATGAGTCAGACCTTTTTTTATTGCTCATTGTATGTGAGTTCAATCGAGTTAAATTTGTGACTTGTTCATTATCACATGACTTTGGAATTGTAGTAGTGAAGACCCCCGAGTTGAAAAAACCTCACGGAGCGCCCGAAGAATTTAAAATGGAGCGTTTATTTTCCTGGCCAGGCGACGCAGTCTCACTTAAAGCCAATCCAAGACTGCGTGCCTCTCTGTGGCTTGGAGGGGCTTATAAAACACTAGAACAAAGAGAGGAGGAGTTTTGCTAACGTGGGTACAAAAGTAGATTACATTGGTTAGTATTTTAAAGATCTCTTGCATCCATTGGAGGAATTGTCTTTGGGAGGGTCTAAAGCCGGATGGTGGTGGTCGTTCCCTAATATGGATAACAAAGGTTACAGAAAGGCACGTTTTACACATTTTTTTCTTTGCATGGAGCAGGGTGAGTGTTTATCTTTTGACCCCGCTTTTCGGTCAGCAACCTAAAAGTTGTAACTGTTTGTTTCTTAGATTACTGGGGGAAGGGGGATTTTACAGAAAAACAGAAACTTTAGCGAATCAAGGGGGGTTTCTAATCTAAGACGGCGCATACAAAACAGCAAAACGGTGCTTTGATCAAATCACAGGCTACAGGTTATAACAGGAATATCTTTTTGTTGCTTATATTTGCACATTGAAAAATGGTTTTTTAGTGGTACCAGGCTATGTGATCACTTTACCACTGTAAGTTGTGTATGAAATGACATGAATTTAGGTCTGAATTGAAAAGGCCTTTTTTTTTCCAGTTTAGAAAATATTTTTTGTTCATGCCCCACTCTGATACCAAACAAAGTGAAATTTTGTTTGTCTTGTTGTTTCAGTCAGTATTCGTTTGCAGTACCTGACATCTACATTCATCTTGAGGAGTAGGCTCATGTACAAATGCAGCTTGTTTGTTTAAAAATCCCCTTCCCCTTCCTACCTCTCCCTCCTTCTGCCTCTGAATCTTTCCACATTTTCTTTCTTACTAATGTATGCGCTGCCCAACCAAGCACATTCATTATTATTATTACTCTTCTTAACTCGTGTTTATGACACATAATGTTTAAATTCATTTTGGTTATTAAGTTCCTGTACATTATGTATCTTTTTTGTTTTTGTACTAGGAATTGAACGCAGGACCTCATGGTTGCCAAGCAGATGCTGTTCCACTGAGCTATATCCCCAGTCCCTACATTGCATATCTTAATTCTTCTTACTTTTTTCTTCCTCAGGCTCCAGGACCCCTTCCCATTTACACAAGATCTACCCCACTGTTTCCGCCTATCCGTCTTTTATTGTGTGGTTTGTACTGTACCTTACTCGAATGAGAGCTACCATACAGTATTTAATATCGTGTGTCTGATCTATTTCACTCAACGCATTTTTCAGGTGAATCTGTTTTCCTACAAATGTCTTGAATTCATCCTTCTTTATAGCTGAATATTAGCCCATTATGTAGAGATACCGTATTTTCTTTATCCAGTCATCTGTCAGTGGGTATATAGGCTGCTTCCAGGATTTACCTATTATGAATTGTGCTGCTGTACATATTGGTATGCATCTATCAGTGTGGAATAATGTATTTAGCTCTTTGGGAGGATACCTACAAGGGGAATAGCTGAGTCATATGAAAGTTCTAATTTTGGTTCTTCGAGAAATATCCATACTGATTTCCATATGGCTGTATGACTTTACATTCCCAAAGTAGGAGGTGACCCTTTTCACCGTGGCCATACCAGCATTCGCTATTCTTTGACTTCTTGATGACTGCCGTTCTTTCTGGTGCAAAATGAAATCTTAGCATTGTTTTAATTTGCATTTCTCTGATGGCTTAGAGAGGTCGAACATTTTTTCATATGTTTATGAGCCATTTGTATTTCTTCCACTGAGAAATATCTGTTCATTTCACTTGCCCTTTTTTTTTCTTTTTTCTTTTTTTTTTTTTTT
>RJWM01048363.1:0-11515 GCA_004363535.1 Dasyprocta punctata
TCCCTTTTGTTGTCTGTTGTTTCTTCAATGTTCTGTTTTGATTGGTTTTATTCTGTTCTGTTTTGTTTGATTTTATTATGTCTGATGGTATGGGCAGCAATTTTGAAGGTAATAAGACTGGGTCCCTTCATTGGACCTGCAGCTCTCAAGGAGTTCTATCACTGGCACACAGTCGGCACTCAAAAAATACTGCATAGCAAGCTGGGAGGGATGGTGTTGCATGCCTATGATGCCAGTACTCTGGAGGCTGACAAGCGAGGATTGTGAGTTCAAGACCAGCCTGAACTACACAGTGAGACCGTCTCAAAAAATAAAAATTGAAGCCAGGCGTGGTGGCGCACGCCTTTAATCCCAGCACTCGGGAGACTGAGGTAGGCGGAGCGTTGTGAGTTCGAGGCCAGCTTGGGCAACAACATGAGCGCAAGGCCGGCCTGAGCTACATAGTACAACCCTGCCTCAGAAAACTAGGGCTGAGAGTTTGGTTCAGTGGCTTAAGCGCCTGTTTGGCAGGCACGAGGTTGTGAGTTCGATCCCTGGTGCTGCAAAAAAAAAGTAAAAATAAAATAAAAATTGAATACAGAAAATTGTTTTCAGACATGAGTCAGGACCTGGATTCCTATCTCAATGCACCCCGAAATTTCTATTTTGTCAACTGTACGCAAATCACCTGACATTCTGAGCTTTCAAAGCAGTCCCCAGGCAGGAGCTGCCCTGCACTCCAGTGGCTGCTCGGCTGTCACAGCAGGGCACGTGGCACTCAGGACACACCTGGCAAAACAGCAGTCATCCAACACCGTCAGTGGGCAGAATGAAGTGCCAGCTTCTGACACGGGGATGGAAGGAACATTGCCAGGGACTCCGATCACCACAAAAATTAAATTAAAAAATCATTTAACGGAGCAAACAGCCATGACAGAGCACTTACAAGTACCTGGGACTGTGCTAAGTGTTTCCCACAAGTGCTTAGTCCTTCTGTCAGCTCTCTGAGGCAAGTCATACACTGTGCACAAGGGCAGACTTGTCATGTTTGGACAACAATGCCCCCCAAAAGCTCATCTACTCAGAGGTGGGGCTTTTGGAAGGGGATTAGACCATAGGGTGCCAACCTCAATAAACTAATCCACTGACAAGTTCACAGCTCAATGTGCTGTAAGGCTGTGGGGCCGGGGTGGGAAGGGTGTGTCTCTCTCTAGTTCTCTTTCTGCTCAGTTGAGCCTCTTTCTGCCTTCAAGATAGCTGACCATGGACTGATACCTTAGAAAATATGAGTCAAACTTTTTTTTTTTTTTTTTTTTTTGGTGGCACCAGGGATCACACTCACAGCCTGGCGCCTGCCAGACAGGCACTTAAGCCACTGAGCCAAACTCCCGGCCCTAGTATTTTGAGGCAGGATCGCACTATGTAGCTCAGGCCAGCCTTGTGCTCGAGTTGTAGCCCAAGCCGGTCTTGAACTCACGAGGTTCCGCCCACCTCAGCCTCTCGAGTGCTGGCATTAAAGGCGTGCACCACCACGCTGAGTTGAGTCAAACCTTTTAAACTGGACGTGGTGGTAACACCTGTAATTCTAACACTATGGAAGCTGAGGCAGGATTACAAGTTTAAGTCCCATCTGTGCAACTTAGTGACAGCGTGTCTCAAAATAAAAAATAAAAACGGGGTAAGAATATAGCTCAGTTCAAAGACCTTAGGTTTAATTCCCTATACAAGGAAAAAAAAAAGATAACAAGATAACTCAGAGGCTGAGGCAGGAGGATCACAAGTTTGAACCCCGACTGAGCAACTCAGTGACTCAGTGCAGGCAGAGCCAGGGCTAAGGTGGACATCAGCTCCCAGCAACACCCACGCGCACACGAACACAGAGTAAATTTAATGTTGTTTACCAAAGTAAAACGGACCCCCACAAAGATGAGTACTATTTTCATTTCAAATAGCAGATGAAGCTGGTAAGTACTACTGGCTAAAGGACAAGCAAGGCGGCACCTTTATGAACTGTTGCTGGAATCACAAATTAGTGCAGCAGTGTTAGAAGGCAACAGTGACCCAAAATGTTACACGGTCCGCAGCACTTCACGCAGGAGTACCCTCCTTACTCGCGTGAGGCACAGCCGCTGCTTAGAGCTGTTCAGAGCGTTTCTTCGGAAAGAGCAGCTCCAGGGGTAAGCAGAGCCGCGGTGAGGCGGAGGAAGGCAGGTAGGCTAGGTGCAAACAGAGCTGCTGCTGACGGGACTGGCACACTGCCGACGATGGAATTTGAAGGGGGCGGAAGTAGGGGCGCTGGAAGCCACCTCCCAAGCTACGGAGAGACGACTACCTAGACACCCTCTGCAGGGAACACGAGACGGGCTGACATTTAAGCCATCACACAGTAAAGGTGTGGGCAGATGGGCTCTTCCTGTGCTGCGATGGCGCCCGGGGCCACGCACAAGGCCACAGGCAGGGGGTCTCCGACTGTGTGTGCGCCAGAAGCCTTCATCACTCCAGGGCCTCAGCAGCGAGCGTCACCCGCACAGCACCGTGGGGTGAGCCCAGCGGCAGCAGAGCGCCCCAGGTGAGTAACGTTCAGCTGGTGTTGCTCATTCTCAGCTGAAACCAGCCAACAGCAAACCCTGTCTTGTTGATTTTGGGGCAGGTTTTTGCTTTGTAGCCCAGGCTGGCCTTGAACTCATGGCAACCCTCCCTGCCTCAGCCACCCACGTGTGCCACGACGTCCAGCTTTTTTTTTAGTGGGGGAGGCAGGTAGCAAGCCCTTTCTGTAAAAGGCCCCATATTAGACACTTCAGGCTTTGGAGGTCATTTGCAAGGTCTGTTACCCACAGTGCTCTTTTATAAACGCAAAAGCTGCCGACATGGAGGAACACATGGGCAGCTGAGGTAGGTTCACAAGCTTGAAGACAACTGTCATCAAAATTATTATTTTTTGTATTGGGAATTGGACTCAGGACCTCATGTTCACCAGGCAGGTGCTGTGCTGCTGAGCTACATCCCTAGACCAGTGTCAGAACTCAATTTTTTTAGAAATTTAAAAAGGGGCAAGGGGTGGTGGCACATGCCTCTAATCCCAGCACTCGGGAGGCTGAGGTAGGAGGAGCATTTTGAGTTTGAGGCCGGCTTGGGCTACAACGCGGGCGCAGGGCCAGCCTGAGCTACATAGTGCGACCCTGCCCCAAAAAACTAGGGCTGGGAGTTTGGCTCAGTGGCTTAAGCGCCTGCCCTGGCAGGTGCGAGGTTGTGAGTTCAATCCGGGGTGCCACAAAAAAAAAAAAAAAAAGAAAAGAAAAAAGAAATTTAAAAGGGGGCTGGGACGCAGCGCAGTACAAAGGCCCTGGGTTTAACTCCCCATTACTGAAGAAAAAAAAAATAAAAAGCAAAACTCATTCTTAGCTCCTTGGTAATAAAAGTCGCCATGCGTTGGATTTGGCCGACAGGCCACCTAGCCAACGCCCGACGTGGATGACTGCAATAAAGGGACAAGCTGTGGCCCAGGACAGCGAGGACACTGCACCTGAAGCCTCTGCGCGGCCTTTCCAGCCGGCGCCAGGCGGCCTGTCAGAGAGGGGGTGTGCGCGCTCACGATAGCAACTCTCGAGATGCACGTTATAAACCAGCCAGTTTATTATTTTGTAGTAACACAGAACTTTTCCCATGCAGACTGCAGCACCCACGGCAGCATGAATAACGGATGTTCTTCCTAGTTACATGGAAAACCAAGTTTTAGCACATTACTGTGTGTGGAATCCAAGGGGAAGCTACACTTAAGCCTCCAAATCACCCATGGAAGCCCGAGGCACACACTCGCAGGACAGGGCCAGCCCATCCTCCAGAGCTGCTGATGCCCACAGCCCCGCCTCCGCTCCCGGCGCTGGGTTGCGCGTGCGCAGGGCCTTGTGCACAGAGGCAAGCACTCCACACTGAGCACCGCACCAGCCCCGCTCAAGGGTTTCATTCCCACCTTCAGTGGGAAGGTCACAGAGGGGGCTTGTCCATTAGTCCTGCGTACCAACCGGAAGCCACAGCGGTCCTGGTAGGATGCACGTCAACCCCTCTTCCCGCCTGGCCACCTCGAAGTCCTCGCCAGCTCCACCTCTGTCAGCGCATACAGAGGCCACCTACAAATTCACCCTGGCAACCAGCCATTTAATGAGAGTTGAGGATCTTTAATCAGTTTCTTTCCTCTCATGCTTCTTGATTGATTCCCAATCATGTAGGAACAGAACTAATTCTGGGTCTCCATTGTTACCAAGACAGAAGTGCCAAGGAAAAAAAGACTTCTCACATAAAGTTAGTTCTATTTCTCAATCATATAAAAACAGGGGAAGATGCAATCTTCAGCTTAGTACAAGACTGTAAGCGCTAAGTTGTCCAAAAATGCCTCTGAACAGTACAAAAGATTGCTTTTAAATTAAAACTAAGTGTATTGCAAACATATATAATGATAAAATTACAGAAAACAAGTAAAACTGACCCATCCATTCATATTAGAATTCTGCCTCTAACAAAATAGTGAATTTTATCTCAAAAAGCTGGTTACCTCTGCGCTGGCCGACACTTCTGCCCCAGACTGCAGCTGAGTGAACGAGGCAGCGCGTGCTCGCCCGGCACAGGGCTCACGACCGCTGCAGACGCAGCCCATGGGCTTTGAGGAGACGCACATTCTCGCTGGCAGAATGGCTCTAATTATAAACACCCACAAAGTGATTCTTTACTGTGTCTTGAGCAATAGCAGTGATTTTATCTGTGGGAACCCATCTCTGAAAATCACAACAGAAACCAATGAGAAACCATTTAATATAAAATATATAAATTTCACAGTATGAGGACTTCCACAGAACAAGGGGAACAACCAAAATTCATTTTCTTTAAAAACAACATTCCTCTTACCTTGTCCCTGAAATTCAACTCAAAAAAAAAAAAAAGCCAAATCTGTACAAATCTAGGACATAGAAAAGGACCAGAGAGGATATGACGCTGTGAAGGCTCAGGACCTACTCTAAACTTCTGTCCTCGCCGAGACACCCCCGCCCCGCCCACCAGGACAGAGGGACCCCAGGTCCACGCAGGCGAGTAGCCGTCAATCGTTACCCTTGCTCGCCCAGGGTGCCAAGGTCACTCGCTGTCAAACTTGATGGAATTGACCTGGACAGAGATGGAGCCACCCCGGTAGCTGCCTCTCTTCTTCTTGGTTTTCTCGTGCCGGAAGGACTTGCCCTTGGTGAACTTCAGAACCTGATTGGCCCGCTCCCCCCAGTCTCCAGCTGCACCTTTCTATAAGGAGAGCAAGGGCAGTTAGTGCTCGTAAGGACAAAGCCAGGACCTTGTCACCTTCTTGTCTTCCTCCCTGCTCCAGGCAACTGCACCAAGAGCTTCCCGCCAATCTTAACAAGGAGCTGGCGTTGTTTTTCGGACACTTCCCCCAAGAAGAGCAGATATGGTCTCTGCCTCACCTTGGCATCAAAGGAGTTGTCTGCCACTCGTGAATCCACCTCAATGTCCTCCTCCCTGACCCTTCGAAATGGGGACGATGCTCTCTTTTCTCCCTGGAGAGCAAAGCAGGAAATTAAAGAAACAGTGCTTACCGAACAGCTCTCCCCAGTGACACGCCTGCTGTGTCCGCCAGGGCAGGCCACGCTGTAAGGATGCGCTGGGATTTTCTTCCTAGCTTTGAAGGTCTGGCTCCTGAGAAGAAAAGAAGACAACTTACTTTCTTCCTTTTTGGAAATGTGTTGGGAGTCTGGAGCTTAATCTTCTTGGCTTGAGGAGTCTCTGCCTCCTTGACTGCCTCCTTCTGCTTCTGCTTCTTTCCCGACCCTACATGACAAAAGCCACACTCAGGAGCCAGGTTCCCTTTCCTGCCCTCTGGTTCCTGGAGGGTCACCAGGGGAAGCTAGGCCATGGGCCTCCTCCACAACCCAACCCCAAAGCACACCCCGCCTGGACCCGGGGGCAGAGCCCCCTCTCCGGCCACAGACCTGGCTTAGTGGCGGCCACTGCTGCCTTTTTCTTCTCTCCCTCCTCCTCCTCCTCGGTGTCCTCATCGGACTTCCCATTCTGAGCAGTCAGTGCCGAGGTGCCATTGGCCTCTGCAGCCTGAGGCCGTACAGTGGGCCCAGCCTTGGGTTTCTCCACCTCTTTGTCTTCCTCACTGGAATCATCAGAGGAAGAACTGCTGCTGCTCTCAGCCTTGGCTTTCTTGGCAGAGGCTGCCTTTGGTAGGGCTGCCCCTCCTGCCACCTTCTTGGGCTTCTTTTTAGCCAGGGATTTGGTTGTCTTCTCTTCCTCCTCCTCTTCCTCACTGCTGGAGCTGTCAGAGTCAGAGCTGTCGCCCCCACCAGCCTGCGCAGCCTGTTTGGCAGGCAGAAACGGTGCTGCTTTGGCAGTCACCCTCGCCTTTGGGGTGGCCACAGGCTTCTGTGTCTTCTCCTCCTCACTGGAACTGCTCTCTTCCTCACTAGAGCTGCTATCAGCCTTTCTGGTCAGAGGCTTTAGGCCGCTGCCTGCAAGCTGCTTGGGAGTGGCAGTCACTGGCTTAGCTGCCGCTGGCTTAGGTGTGACAGCTGGCTTACTTGAGGAATTCTTGGAGCTACTGGTTGGCTTGGCAGGAGCTTCATCCTCAGAGCTGTCAGAGTCTACACAGAGGGGACAGAATAAGCAGCTCTCCCAAACCAGACTTTAGAGGAGCCCTCTAGCAGCAGCCCAAGGGAGAGTGTCACACTACCCCAGTGGCCTCCATGTGCCTCACCTGAACTGTCTGAAGAGCTCTCTTCTGCCTTCTTTGCTGGAGCTGGTTTAGTGGCTACTTTGGAGATAACTGCTTTAGCTGGGGGTTTCTTCTCTTCCTCAGAACTTGAATCTGGGGAGAAGCTGAGGCATTATGCTAGGTCCAGAGGCCCAACCCAAGCAGGAGGGAAAGAGAAGATGGCAAAGACACCCAACACCATAGCACAGTCCCAAAGCAGTTGAGTGCTCTAAATTGACAGAGGCCTCCCGCGTCCTTGTTCTCACACGCCCGCCCACACTTCTGGGGGAAGCTGCACCTCTCGCTTACCAGACTCGTCACTGCTGTCTTCACTGCTTTCCTCGGGATGCTTCTTCTCCGCAGCTTTCTTAGAAGATGGGGCTCCCAGAGGCTTCTTTGGTGGGGGAGCAGAAGGTGGGGGCACAGAACTGTAGGGACCTGTTCAAAAGGGACAGTCTGGTGGCTTTAAAATATATACACAAGTGCTAGGGATGTGGCTGAAGCACTGCGAAAACTAAATGCCCACAAAAATTCTTTAATATTGTCTAAGAGACAGAGCAATCGATAATTCATTTCTAGCAAACAGAACTTGGCAGGGGGACTGAGTGTCACTTCTGAACCTGAGCTACACGAAGCAGCCTGGCTGCCCCCGGCTTTGCTGGCAGCAGACAGCTGTCCTGGCTCGAGCACTCAGCAGCCCCAGGAAGAGCTCAGGTCCTGAGAGCACCTGGCCCCAGCCAGCCATACTGCCTGACTCCGTACCCAATTACCTGGTTTTTTCTTCGTGGGCTTTTTCTGTTCCTCTTCCTCCTCACTGGAGGACTCTTCACTACTGGAACTCTTCTGGGTTGCAACAGGTGCTTTTACAAGGGCCTTGGTTACAGCTTGCTTTTTAGGTGTAGTCTGCATCAGAGAGAACTGATTTATCAGAGAAGAATGCTGATGCAAATGATCCTGTCCCTGGGAATAGGGACGCCCACCCCCATCAGTTTTCCCTGACAGGAGACCTTGAGGACGGCTGCCGCCATCTCCTCCTCTGAATCGTCGCTGCTGCTGCTGCTGCTGCTGCTGCTGCTGCTATTGCTGCTGCTGGCAGCTTTGCCGTTGGCCACCTTAGGTGCTGCTGGAGCTGGTGTACCTGAGACAAAGTGAACAAAGCAAGGAGACTTAGGACAAGCAGGAGACCACAAGAGAACTGCTTCCTATTTGAACAGAAGTCTCCTAGATATTTTTTAACTAAAGAGCAGCCATGACGGTGAAGATCATGGTTTATTAGGAGTAAAGCAGGACTCTCCTATCCAAAATCACAGATACAACTACTTAAAAAAGGATGGCAAGATAAAATTCACCTCAATACCTCCCCTGAAGCCTTTCACTTCTAGCTCTATTTGGAAAAGTTTACACAAATCACAACATAACTTTACAAGGAAAATTACTCAAACTTCCTGTGAAAAAACTGACACTGATCATCAATACCTCTAGTTCAGTAGCCAATATACTCTCACCCCAGTGCCTAATGAGCAAGTCTTTTTTTTTTTTTTTTTTTTGGTACTGGGGATCAAACTCATGATCTCAAACTTGCTGGGCAGGCGCTGAGTTTTATCTCCAGTCCTAATAAGCAATTTTAACACCTGCGCCCAGAGTACTCTGGTCCCAGCCCACCCTCTTGGGAACAGAAACAGTACCTGGTTTGGCTGTGGTTTTCCCCTGAGCTTTCACTGCCATGGGTGTTGCCTTTGGCTTCTGGTTCTTTGGTGCCTCATCCTCTGAACTTGAGTCAGAATCAGACTCAGACCTCTTGGCCTTCTTAGGGGGAGGTCTGACTGCCTTGGCTTGGGGTTTAACTGCCTTCTGCTAAAAAATACACAAGATAGGGAATCAGCAAGAGCTTCTGGGTAACTGAGGTTTGTATTTTTTAGGGGAAAAGAAAACACGATGGGTGGGGAGAGCATATATGATTAAGGGCAAAACAAAAGTTGGGCATGGTGGCACTTCTGTGATCCTAACACTGAGGAGGCTGTTTGAAGCCAGCCTGGACTACAAAGCAAGACCTTGTCTCAACAAGTCAGCTATCTGAAATACTGTCCTTGTCCCTGTCACATCCTATCAACTATCCCAACCAAACATTCCCTGTTTCCTGACCTTTAAGATCCTCCTGCCTTAGCATCCAGAGTATTTGAGATGATAGGCAGACACCACCATGCTGCTACACAGTCTTCTTGCCAGAAGCAAAGGGGCAATTTTAGTATTTTCCTTTCTAAACCCTTAACCAATCCTTTTTCTTCCAAAGCTGCAAACCTGGACAGCATTAATCTTTTTGTCCTCTTCCTCCTCCTCCTCATCACTGGATTCCTCACTGCTGCTGCTCTCTGAAGCTTTGGCCACAGCCTTTCCAGGACGTTGAGGTGGATTGGCCCGCTTGGCTGGTACAGGTACAGCTGAATAAAAACACAGGCCCAGAAAAAAATCAGCCTATCATTTAGGCAGCCAGCAAATTTTCTGGCTAGAGCCAGAGCCCAAAACACTTGCCCTGCCTTACCAGACTTCTTAGCTGGAGCTCCTTTAGCTTCTTCCTCCTCACTGCTGTCCTCACTGCTGTCACTGGATGAACTGCTCTTCTTCGCCTTCTTAGTCACTGGTCCATTTGCCTGTAACTTCCGCTTTGGGGCTTTGGTGGACCTGCTGGAGTAGAATGTGCTAACTCCTGGGGGTTCAGGACCTTCTCAACCCAAGGAACACTGCCCAGCCCACCTGGAAAGAAGACAGCGCAAGGGGAACGCGGAAGGCTTACTTGAGCCAGAAGCTATAGATGTCCAGGAGGGAGGAGGCGTTGGCATCCTGCTGCGTCTACAGGAGAGAGAACTGGTAAGGAAATGTTACCCTGATTACTCTAGGAGGTCAGGTTTTGTGTTATTCTTTTTTATCAACTGTGACCTGTTACATACCTACTAAAGTTGGAATGAACATTATACTTTCATGAGACTTTTCCCACTTGAAACCAGGAAAAAATATTCTACCTATGGATCTCCCAATTTTTGGTAAAAAAATAAAAAAACAGACGATCCTGTAGTTTATGATACCATCTATCCCCCTGCCTGCCAATCTATAGCTATCAAGTATTTCTTTTAAGTTCATTCTTTTTACCCAAGAATTTAATCCTAGGCACAAACACTAACACAACGTAGTGTTTGATGTAATAGGGATTATCATACCAAATTAACAGAAGTCACCAGGTGTGGTTGGGCATACCTACAATCCCAGCACTTGGGAGGCTGAGGCTGAGGCAGGAGGGTCACCATGAGTTCAAGGCCAAACTGGGCTACAAAGTAAATTCAAGGCCAGCCTAAACTGCATAGTGAAATTGTCTTAAAAAAAAGAAAGAAAGAGCCGGGCGTGGTGGCGCACGCCTTTAATCCCAGCACTCGGGAGGCTGAGGTAGGCGGAGCGTTGTGAGTTCGAGGCCGGCTTGGGCTACAACGCGAGCACAAGGCTGGCCTGAGCTACACAGTGCAACCCTGCCTCAAAAAACCAGGGCTGGGAGTTTGGCTCAGCAGCTTATGGGCCTGTCAGGCAGGCGCGAGGTTGTGAGCTTGATCCCCGGTGCCACAAAAAAAAAAAAAGAAAGGAAAGAAAGAAAGAAAAAGCCCCAAACACCACACACAAAAGGAAGCAAGCTTTCCAGTAAATAAGCTACAAGAGATTTGGAAAACCTCTGTGGGGAAGGGACAAATATAAAGTTTCCTCTTTTTATCTGTTCCCTCTGCCCTTCAAACTGCAGACTTTTTTTTTTGTGGCACTGGGAATCAAACTCACAGCCTCACGTCTGCCACACAGGCGCTTAAGCCACTGAGCCAAACTCCCAGCCCTGGTTTTTTTTTTTTTTTTTTTTTTTGCGGCACCGGGGATCAAACTCACAACCTCGCGCCTGCCAGGGCAGGCGCTTAAGGCACTGAGCCAAACTCCCAGCCCTGGTTTTTTTTGAGGCAGGGTCGCACTGTGTAGCTCAGGCCGGCCTTGCGCTCGCGTTGTAGCCCAAGCCGGCCTCGAACTCACAACGCTCCACCCACCTCAGCCTCCCGAGTGCTGGGATTAAAGGCGTGCGCCACCACGCCCGGCCCAGCCCTGGTTTTTTGAGGCAGCGTCGCACCATGTAATTCAGGCCGACCTTGAGCTTGCATTGTAGCCCAAGCCGGCCTCAAATTCACAATGCTCCACCTACCTCAGCCTCCCGAGTGCTGGGATTAAAGGCGTGTGCCACCATGCCCAGCTTCTGCAGACATGTATTTTATAAAGTGGAGATTTGTCCTTACTTGATTAAAGATTGAGTGAAATTCTTTTTTTTTTTTTTTTTGGTGGCACCGGGGATTGAACTCACAACCTCATGCCTGCCAGGGCAGACGCTTAAGGCACTGAGCCAAACTCCCAGCCCTGATTTTTTGAGGCAGGGTCGCACTATGTAGCTCAGGCCGGCCTTGCGCTCGCGTTGTAGCCCAAGCCGGCCTCGAACTCACAACGCTCTGCCTACCTCAGCCTCCAGAGTGCTGGGATTACAGGCGTGCGCCACCACGCCCGGCTTTGAGTGAAATTCTTAAAGAAAAGAGATTTATATATACAGTTAAGAATTTCATTCAATGGCCAAGATTAAAAAATCAACCAACAACAAATGCTGGAGGGGCTGTGGGGAAAAAGGAACTCTTCTCCACTGTTGGTGGGAGTGTAGACTGGTGCAGCCACTGTGGAAGTCAGTGTGGAGATTCCTCAAGAAGTTAGGATTGGAGATCC
>RJWM01048364.1:0-11525 GCA_004363535.1 Dasyprocta punctata
GGAATCAGAGGCTGCTCAGGAGCCTCTTCCCTCTAACCTGGATGTTCTGCCGTGTAAATCTTGAGTAGCAGTTTTTTAAATTCAGCATTCAAATTGTTTTGATAGAAAACTCAGCAGCCAGACTGCCTTATGCTAAATGTCTAAGGGGTTTCGGGGGTGAAAGTCACAGGCAGTAACACACTTCCGACGTGGAACGACAGACACTCTGACCTGCTCTGTCACGCTTCGAACTGCGGAGTTAACGTGAGCGGTAAAACACGTCACTCAAAGGGGGTCAAACAGCACCCGACGGGTCCCTGAGAACAGCGGGAGCATGCAGGCTGCACTGCTGTAAACAGCACAGCCCCGAGGACATAGAGACGCCAGAGCGCGCAGCGCGGGGACCGCACAGCCACCCCGGGGAGCCCCCGTGTCCCAGCCCTGGGGTGGGGAGGCCGCAGGGACAGGGCCGTGACAGGGCTCCGGGCACTGGCCCGGCGCCGTGCAGTGCAGGGCTCTCGTCTCCTTCAGGAAGGGCTCCAGCGCGTGATGCGCGAGCCGCCATCGTCTCCTGTCCCAGGCCCCCCCACCCGGCACACGTTTGGCCCCTCAGTATCAGACATGGGCTCTGCAGGGCAGGGGAGCCCCCAGCCCGGTTTCTGAGCTTCCTCCCCAGCATCCTGCTCGCCGACAGGAGCCTTCTGCCCCTCCGGCCAGCCTCTCGCCGGAGCCAAGGGAAATGCCAGCCTGCTCACCGGTGTTTACACCGCATCACCTAGGAGCTGCGGGCTGCGTCTTGTCGCATAGCCTTCGGGACAGGGCCCTTTGCAGCTCCCGGGTCCTCAAAGTCTCAGGAGCATGAGAGACTCCGGGGGAACCCGAGCTCATCTCCAAATTATGGCAGCAAACGCCAAGGTCAAGGGAAGAATGAAACTTAAGGAGGATAAAAAGGCAGCCCAGGGTAGTTTATTAAAATAACACACTCAGGGGTCTCTTGAGTTTGGAATTGTGGGGGTGGGGGGTCCGGTCAGTGCACCATACACAGCCTTTCTCTCCCAGGGTCCCCACCTGGGTCACAGGAGCTATGGGGCGGTGGGAATGCCAACGACAGGTCTGCAAGTCACCTTCAAACGGCACCAACATGGTGTGGCTCTCACGGCCTGGAAGGGGCAGGACATTTGCCTCTGCAGGGCGTTAATAAAACCACGGCAGCTCCTGGGCTCGCTCCTCACGGACCCCGGCTACACAGCAAGCACCTGGAGCCACCAGGAAAGAAGGGGTACGTCCAGCAGACGCCTCGGCTTTACCCTGGGCAAGCCTCCGCTAACTTGTGGACAGTCCGAGCAGTGCTCCACCAAGGGCGGAGGAGACCCTCAGTGCTTCTCTGTCCCCGTGGGGCAGGAGCTCACTGGACACCTGAAGCCACCAGGCCGTGCCACTCTGGGCCGTGGCACGGGTTGGGTGGGGTGGGCACAGACACTGCACACCCTCGGGGTCTGCAGAGCTGTGGGGTGCCAGACCTGGAGGCAGCCAGACGCAGGTGAACCCCTGGCACTGAGACCCCCGTTATCACGTGCCATCTATTCTGGAGCAAATGTCTCGTCGGTGCCTTTCATTGAATAAACCGAGATTTACTCGGATTTGCCAAGGTCAAAAGGGCCTCAGGAAGCGTGGTCGTGGACCCTAACGACGGAGGGATGGGAACGAGCCCCTCCCCCATCCCACTGGTGACCCCTCCTAACTTCCTGGCCACTGAGCTGGATGGGTCCCCAAATGCCAAACCCTGGGGCAGGGTTTTAGAAACCTCCTGGAACTTTTATTTATTTATTTGTTTTGGGTACCAGGAATCAAACTCGGGACCTCGCGCTTGCCAGGCAAGTACTGGCTCTTCCTCCAGGAACTTTTTTTTTTTTTTTTTTTTTTTTTTTTTTTTTTTTTTGCGGTACAAGGGATCAAACTCACAGCTTCACGCCTGCCAGACAGGTGGTTATGCCAATGAGCCAAACTCCCTGCCCTGGTTTTTTGAGGCAGGGTCGCACTATGTAGCTCAGGCCAGTCTTGCGCTCACATTGTAGCCCAAGCGGCCCTCGAACTCACAACGCTCTTCCTACCTCAGCCTCCCGAGTGCTGGGATTAAAGGCGTGCGCCACCACGCCCAGCTCCTCCAGGAACTTTTAAAACAGACCCCCAAACTTTCGCCCAAGAACTCCTGAGGCTGAGCCTCCAAGGCCGGCTAGGCAGGGACCCAGGAGGCTCAGGAACAGCCTGACCTGGGAACAACACATGGCCATGGCTGGGCCACGGATTTTGGTGCGATTACTTCAGGGCCCGTTACGTTCACGGCACCCAAAGTAACCTACGGGGACAGCAGGAAGTATAAAGGGAAGTTTGTGGAAGGAAATGGGAAACAGCGATGTCACCAAAGCTGGGACTGCGTCCAGTGCTGGCCTCACATGGCAGCTGCTCCTGCCCAGGTCCGCCTGGAGCTGGGCCACGCTGGTTCACCGGGGCGGGAAAGCAGCCAGTGGGCTCAAGTCTCCTGCCCAGCTACAGCCGCTGAGCCGTCCCTCGGCCCCGAACACGACCCACAATGTTCCGCGTCCACGCCTTGGGTCGGGGCTGCAGGTCCCTCAGTGGGGACCCCACGACAGCACCGAGAAGGCTGAGGACCTTGGCCCCGATGACGTCACAGTGTCACCTGCGGGCTCAGACCCCTTGCACTGTGTGGCCGGGAAGCACCGAGGGCTGACCTTTGCCTCACCGGCCCGTGCTTGCTTTGTCCGCCTGGGGAAGGGGAGGCCTTGAAAGCTCGGACCTGCTCGGCTCCCGGGCCTGCCTTCCTCACCAGACCCCGGCCCAGGACAGACACGCCTGTCCCCTCCCTGGCCCCCTCACTGCCCACGCCTGCCCCGTGGCCTGGACAGTGCTGGGCAAAACAGAAAGCAGCAGAGCAGAGCCCTGGGAACCTCGGAAACTCGCCAAACGCCGGCGCCAGGCGCCACCACGGCCAGACGCAGTTTCTCATTGGGGTCCGACCCTGCGGCGGACTTGTTCCCAGAGGACGCGGGGGCGGTGGGCGCTGCCCTGCTCATGCCCTCTGCACCGCGTGTGAGGCCGTGAGCACGGCCTGGGCAGGACACGGAGGAGCGCCGGAGGGCGGGCCCCGCGTTCCCTCTCTCCTTTTTAGAACAGGGAGCAGTCATTTTCTTTCATTTTAATAATTTCCTCCCTTGTGAGAGGAATTCAAATGTCTTTCACTCGCCAGAGAGTGGGAGGCGGTGGGTGGACGTCTTTGAAGACTTCAATAACAGCTTGACAGCGCGGCGGAGGCGGGTGCAGGTGCTAACCCCTTCAGAACCACGGAACCCCGGCGCGTGCGTGCTGGGGCTGGGCGGGCGGCTGGGGTCTCAGGTCAGGGCGGGCCTCCCGGCCCTCAGGCCCCGCGGGGCCCCAGCTCACGAGGGGCATGCTGGAAAGATGCTTGGAGAGCCACTCGATTCACTGGCACCGACTTGGTTTGCCCAGGATAATGAACTGCATGCTAGAGAAAGGAAGGATGCGGAGCCCCTGGAAAGGGAGAGCAGGGACCAGCAGGCCTCACTGGGGGCGCCGGGCCAGGCGGGAGGAGGCGTGCTCCCTGGGACCCCAGCCTGGCCCGGTGCGCTGGAGATGCACCCTGGCTGCAGCGCTTGGGTTTACGCATCTGGGCCCCTGTGCCTGTGGAGCTGCATCTTTGGATTCAACCGAGACGTCGAGGGTGCTGGGAAGCGATGCGTCTGTACCGAGCGGGCCCTGGCTCGTTCCCCCCACCCCAGTCGTTCTGACAACACAGCGTGGCACCGGGGGATGAGCCCCGAGTCACGCAGGGCTGACTCCAGCGCACAGGGGCGCGCACGGGGTCCCTGCGAACTGCGCAGCTGTGACGGAAGCACTGGTGCCCTCGGGTCCTGCTGTCTGGGTCCCTGGCAACCCCTCTCTCACTGCTTGGCTCCGCCAGCCCAGGCTCGGCGCCCGGCACGCTCGCCTCCACGTGCCGAGGGCACCCACTCCTTCCTGCTGCTCGGGTGCCCCAGCCCCAGCAGACAGCCTGGGAGGCTCTGGGCCAGGCCAGGGGCACAGCACAGCCTGGGGCCCTCAGAGCGAGCGAGCACGGAGCTGCCGAGGCCGGCAACGGGATGTGCCCTGAGCACACGGCTGTCCTCCGGCCTTACGCGGCAGCACCTGCCTGCCTGCCTGACGGGTTGTTCCTTCCTTTTCTGTGCCGGTGAATCACACCTCGCCTCCCCCTTCTCCACCTCGCTGGCACGGGGGCAGCTCCGAGGCCGCAGGCGCGCCATGTAAGGCACAGAGACAGCCGCTGCTTTCGGCTCCGTCTCCCCAGCTCCGCCGGGGCTGGGCAGCATCTTCCTCTGGGCGTCCTCGCCCTCGAGGCCGAATGTGGCGCCTCTGCACTCACACACAGACCGCAGCCGAGGCTTGGCTGGGAAATAAAACACTGCTTTGTATGTTTTGAGTGAATTACTAAGTGTCCTAAAAAGCACACACATAAAACACAACAAAAAGCACAAGATCCCGCAGTCTGCTCAGCTTCAGCAGCACAGCCACGCGGCTCTTTTCCAGCAGAGGGATGGGGATGCGGCTGTGGGTCACTGCACCGCTCGGCCAAAACGACACCAGACACGGACCCCAGCCAAGAAGCCCAGCGCCGGGCTCTCGTCAGAGCAGGTGCTGACGGAGCGTGGGTCGGGTCACATGGGTGGGCGTCCTGCTGCACAGAGCCCTAGGGCCAGAGGATCTGGTTACCCAGGAGGCCCCCAGGAGCCAGCCCAGTCACCCAGAAGGGGCAGGCGTCACGCACCAGGCTGTGCCCACTCTGCAACCAGTGCCACCGAAGGCCAAAGCCCCCCCCCCCCGGCCCGCACCTCCCCACCATCAGCACTGAGGCCAGCATGGCGGTCCAGGACTGCAGTTCAGCACCCAGGGAGGCTGAGGCAGGAGGCTCACAAGCTTGAGCTCAGCCTGGCCAACTTAGCAAGTCAGTGAACCTCTATCTACAAATAAAAAACTAATAAAAGACTAGGAGTATAACTCAAGTGTTAAGGGCCTGGGTTCAACCCCAATACCACAGAAGGAAACACAGAAAGAAGGGAAGAGTAAGGAAAGAGAAATCGCTGTAGTCATCTGTCCGTGGTACCGCGGGGACCAGCTCCAGGACCCGCCCAGTGCCCAAGCCGGAGGGCCTTCCCATCCTTCGCAAAGCAGCCCAGCATCTGCACGTGAGCCACAGCGACCTCAGCGACCTCCACGCACCCGCAGCCCCTCGCTGTCCCAGTCAGTGCGCGCACCTGACGACTGGCCCAGCTCGCGTGGGAGCGGCGCCGGGGGAGGGCAGGCTGCCCTGCTCACAGGCAGCACGCGTGTCTGAGGGTTTCTGTCTGCAGCTGGCTGAACTCAAGGACACGGGGCCAAGGATGCAGAGTGCCAACCCCGTCCCCGTCCCCCGGCCCCTGGCCCTGGTCAGACCTGCTGGTCTCGGGTTCCATCCTGGGACGGACACATGCGTGGGCACATGGTGCACATGAGGTCCAGAGACTTACAGAGAGGGAGAATAAATATCTTACTAATGATTCCTAAAATCACATGTTGAAATAACACTTTGGGTATATTACATTAAGTAAAACATGTAACTGTTCTATTTTTGTGCTTATATTACTATTTTTACTTTTTAAAAACGTGGTTGGCTGCATGGGAAATACTTCCCCGAATCAACAACTGGGGTGTCGTCTTATTAAAAAGTTTTTGCATGTCAAAAGAAATCTCCAACAGAGTGAAAAGGAAACCCACGAACTGGGAAAATACCTTAGCCAACTATCCCTCAGACAAAGGACTTCTATCTAAAACATAAAAAGACTTAAAAAAATCAGGCCTCCAAAATTCAAAGACACAATCCAAAAATGGGCACTGAGATGAATGCACACTTCTCAGATGAAAAAATACAAATGGCAAATAAATATATGAAAAAATGTTCAGTACCATTGGCCATTAGAGAAATGCAAATTAAAAGAACACTGAGATTCCATCTCACCCCTGAAAGAATGGCCAGGATCAAGAAATCAACCAATAACAAATGCTGGAGGGGCTGTGGGGAAGCAGGAACTCTTCTCCACTGTTGGTCGGAGTGTAGACTGGTGCAACCACTGTGGAAATCAGTGTGGGGATTCCTCAAGAAGCTAGGATTAGAGATTCCATCTGACCCAGCTATCTCACTTCTGGGCATTTTCCCAGAAGAACTGAAAACATCATACCACAGTGATATATGTGCACCCATATTTATAGCAGCACAATTTGTAATAGTCAAATCTTAGAAACAACCAAGTGCCCATCAATTGAGGAATGAATAAAAAAGATGTGGCATTTTTATACAATGGAGTACTACTCAGCTATAAAGAAACATTGCATAAAGACTTTTATAAGTAAATGGATGTGACTTGAAACCATACTCTTAAGTAAAATAAATCAAATTCACATGTGTTGATTCAGTATTGTCTCCCTAGTGTAAGAAACAGAAAGAGCAAATACGATCCAAAATCTACAATATTGTGTAAGGGTAAGAAACTGCTGAAAGAGGAAAAGTAACTGAGATGGGGGAATGAGGAAAGAAGGAAGGGAAAAGGAAAAAGACATAGATCTGTATATATATACACATAAGATAGCTAAAATGACTATACTACTAGTTGTATTAGTTCTTGGAAAAGAACAGTTCATATAATTAGATCAATTTTACGTGTCTATGTCTGGTAATGTAAGCAACCCTTTTGAAGGTAACAATACGCAGTATTATAACCATTGTTAAATTCCTATCATCTTGTTTTGAAGACCTATACTGCTATTATTTTGGGTTTGTTGTTGTTTGTCTCTTTGGCTTTTTGTTTCTCTTTCCTGTGTCTTTTTTTCTCTTAAGTAAATAAAAAAAATGTGGTTGGGAAAGTAGGTAAAATTACGAATGTCATCTGCATTTGTGGCTCACGCTTCAGTACTCTTTTCTCCGTTGAGCCAGGGCTGGCTGAGGGAATAGCTGGCTAAACGCATCTGAGCAGTGACTTCAGACACACAGTGGCCCTGAGACAGGGCCAGACCAGGCGAGGACCCGGACCGGAGCGGGTTCCCTGGGGCCAAGGCCTTTACACAACCAGCCCCACTCGAGCAGAACAGGGCCCCGGGGTCACAGGCTGGTCACCCCTAGGGCGGAGCTGGAAGACGCTGGTGACAGAGCAGTGACATTTGCAGAGGCTGGCAGAGGCAGCAGCCTCCATCACTTAGAGACGGCAGTTCACCTGTGAGGACCAGTACGCACCCCCGGGGACCCTCGAGAGCCCCAGCTTCCTTTGCTGCACGTTACCCTTATGTGTCAGCGACAGATGTGTTTTGTTTACAGAGGACGCACAGAAAGCAAGACACCAGCCAAGGACAAGAAGCCGGACACAGCGGGAGGCTGAGGGTCTCCGCGGCGAGCACAAGGCGGTGTCCCACCCGAGCACCCAAAACGGGAAGAAAAGAAAAGAGAGACAAGAGAGAACTCTAATAATCATTTTGGTTTTTGGAAACAGCCTCACTCTGTGGCTCAGGCTGGACTTGAACCCATGCTCTCCCAGCCTTGGCCTCTCAAGAGAGCGGAGTCACGCAGGGCGCAGGTGCGTGCACCAGAGGAGGCCACGCGGGCTTTGCTGGCCCTCGAGGGGCCTCCTGATTTTACTATCAGTTAGAATAACCACGAGACACGGGAGCCCCCCCGCCGCCGCACGAGACCCGTCCCGACCTGGGTCCTCTTTGGGCCTCATCCATCCCCACCCAAGCTTCTGCTGTCTGCTCTGTGCACGCGCTCGGCTTCTGCCGTCCTCGGCCACCTCCACTGCCCTTCAGTGACCACGGTGACCCGGCCTCCTCGCCTCGACCGCCGCCTGGGCGGAACTCACTGGGGCTGCTACTCCACCCGCCCATCCACACCTACGGAGGGGGCGCTCATGGCCCCTCTGCACGCAGACGCGCTGGCCCCGTGGGGCGCCGTCCCGAGCACTGGGCTGCAGGGCTCCTCCCTCGCCTCTGTCCCCTCGCTGGGGCCAGCACCCTGCACGCCAGGCCGCTGATCTCCGTGTTAATAGCTGGTTTTGAGCACATGTAGGCTTAAAAAACCAGTGGTTTGTTTTGCTTCCTTTTGAACCTTAGGAAAGACCCTTGCAGTTACACGACCTCTCTGCACCGAGGGCTCGGGGCTTCCGGGCGGGGCCACCTGAGTGTCCTGTGGGGTCCTCGCTACCTGGCTGTGAGCCGTCCGCGTGGGCCCCCCTCACTGCCCCGCTCCGGGCCGCCTGGGCTCTTTCTAGTTTTCATTGTTGTTCTGAACAGTACTGCGGTTAATATTCCAGAACACCTCCCCATTATGGGATGCTTCATGATAGTGTCAGTTTAACTCTGACCCGGGTCCCACTCGCCCTTGGCAGTGGCCGCCCGAGTCCTCCTCCGGGGCGGAGCCACTGGCCTGTCCTCCGTGAGCGGTGCGTCTCCTCGTGTGTGAACCGGCCGCGTCCGACTGTTCGCCCAGGCCAAGTTTACCTGCAAGGACTCAGTTGTTCGTTCATGTCTTCCTTACATAAAATCGCGTTTTTTAAGAATTATGTAATTCGCCAAGGAAATGTCTACAACTCGTCCTTTGATTTTCCTCAGAAGCAACATAACGTTTAATTTTTTACAGAACGGTCTATGTCCTCCATTCTCAATGTGGCACTGTTTCAGTAATGGATTTCTGGGGGTGTGAGGGTGCACGGGAGGAGATAGCCCATCGCTTTTGCTGCATGTATCTAAGACACAGAAATCCTGCAGTGTCGAAGGTGGGTATCACGGCCTGTGTGATCCCAGGTTGGGCACCCAAGGGACTTCAAGAGTTATTCAGCATTGTGATTTAACAGTCTGGTCTCTCTGATCGATCTTTACTTTTTTCTTTCTCTCTTTCTCTCTTTCTTTCTTTCTTTCTTTCTTTCTTTCTTTCTTTCTTTCTTTCTTTCATCTTTTTGACAGTTCAGGCTGGCCTTGAGCTCATTTTGTAACTCACAACAATCCTCCTGCCTCAGCCTCCTGAGAGATGGGATTACAGATGTGCACCACCACACCTGGCTTTGTCTTTTATTTAGAAGCTGGGAAATGCTTTATTTGTATTTACTACATGGACAGAATGTCGAGAAGATGAGAGTGTGGCTAAAATAACAGATGTCTGCACTTCAAGTCTTACCTCAGAGCAACTCGCAGAAAACACTATGTTTACTGTGCCCACTCACGGTCAGCATTTATCCTCCCGGCGTGGAGGCCCTCGGTGGGTCCACGTGAGACGTGGGTGGGCTCACAGCTGGCCTTCCGTGGAGTTGCCTCACCTCGGGGCGGGGGCTCCTGCCGCCCACGTCTCTGCCGGTCCTCGCTGTAACTGAGGCTGTCTCCAGCATCTTATCCTCAGCAGCAATCACAGTTCACATCCACTGTGGGCTTTTTAACCTTCCCACGCCTTCCCACGCACACTGCCATTCCTCCCGTGAGGCTGGATTTCTGCTCCCATTTCGCATGTGGAAGAACTCCAGGCAGGTTGGTAAGAGCTGCCCGAGCCCCTCTGGCCGTGGCCCCGCTGTTGGGCTGCACCTGGGTGTGCCCACTGGGCGAGCTCTGGGAAGCGGTTTGGGCGGAGACTTCTCCAACTCGCACATGAAATAGTTTATAGGGCCAGAGAGGCTCCTACCACAGAATCATACACAATTATTTCTTAAAGACCTTAAAATATGCAAAGCCCATGTTTTAAATTTAATGAGAATTAAAAAAATATATATAAGAGGCATAATAAAAATTTTAGCTAAGTGCTCTGAAAGGAGGCCTTACGCACAAGGAATCCAGCCCACGGAGCAGCAGTAGGACGGGTCCCCGCTACAGGGACCGGCTTCAAGTCCCTCTGGAGTAAGCGTAGGTGACGGCGCACAGAAAGGGCTTAAACAACCAAACATGGAAACGTCGCAGAGATGGTGACGCAGCCCTCAGAGAGCCCCGCACGGCGTCACAGGGCCGAGGAAGGCGCGTGTCGCGTCACGGGGCCGAGGAAGGCGCATGTCGTGTCACAGGTCATGAGTCCCCCCACGCCCGCCTGCCCCGGCCACCTGTTCCCTGGACTCAGGGGACGCGTGGCCTCAGCTCGTTCACGCTGCAGCTCCCCGCTCTCCTCGCTGGCCGCCACCCCTGCACCCGCTGGGGCGGATCTGACAGAAGCAGGCTTGAAGCCGGCTGCACTTTTCTGCTCGGAGATGGTGCTGAACACCTTTCTATGAAAAATATTTCCCTCTTTTTAGATACTTTTAAAGAATAATCAGGCAGCGCAGTGTACAGTCCACACACTCTTTGCATGTTTCGGCCTCTCCACGTGACCTGTGTGCTTGTGTGTACACGCACGTGGTCACGTGAGCACACATGTGTATTAGTGTGTTGTATCCGCACCCCTGGACAAGGAGGAGGAATTACTAGGCCTGGGGCAAGGTTAATTTTATCTCAGCTTGGACTGAGGAAGCTTACATGGAACTAAATTAACCAACCAATATTTTTCTCTTCTTGCCCTAAGTTTACAAACTTTGTGACACAGGAAAAGTCACAGTGTGATCAGCCTAAACGCATTCTCCCTGTGAGCATTTCGAGCGTACTCAGTGATGTCTGTGAACCCCGGCCCCTCTTGAGCACCAAGCTTTCGTCCCAGAGGTCTGGGGCTGGGGCTGCTGTGCTGGACAGTCCCCACCTATGAGGGGCCACGGCCTCCAGGCCACTAGGACTTCCTGCCCGGCCCCACGTCCCCATCTGTCCTCGGCAGCTGGACCCACCGCGGTGGTGCCCCAGAGACGCCAGGGAAGGAGCAGCCTCTGAACACTCTCAGGCATCCTGGCCTCCTCCTCCTCGCCCCCCACCCCAGCCCTTGGCTCCCCTCCCCGGGGTACCCCGATCCACACTGTCGAGCCGGCTCTGGTCTGAGGCTGCGCCCCTTGCTCACAGCCCTTCCTGAGCGGCCACGGGACTTCCTGTCCACGCCGTGAGCCTGCGGGGGTCCCACGATGCCTTACTGCTCCCTGCTCTCTGTCGCCTTGAGCGTCACACTCCGTTCTTCACTGAGGCGCACGCTCTGGAGCCGCCAGTCCTAACCTCGGCTTCCTGTGCAGCCCGAGGCCTGGGGCTGGTGTGTGCGTGGACACACGGCCGGGGCAAGACTTCAGGACACCCTAACTGGGCCCAGCCCAGCCACACGTGACACCAAGCACAGCAGGGCTGCTGCAGGCTCCGGGACAAACCGCACGTGACAGAGCACATGGCGCACTTCCAGCGCTAAGGGCAGGCCTGAAAACGCGAACTGCACGTGACACCCCTGGATCTGCGTTCGCCTCGCTCATCGGGGGCTTCAGGGCAGGACAGGAGCTCGTCTCGCGGTCTTGGCACTCAGCACCGTCCGAGTCCTCGCTGACCGGCCACTGCCAGCAAGA
>RJWM01048365.1:0-11520 GCA_004363535.1 Dasyprocta punctata
GGTCCTGGCAGGAATCCAGGCCTCACTGCTAATTACAGGTGTGGTTTGAGAATATCTGCTTAGCCTAGGTTTATCCATCTGGGAAATGGCATAGCAGTGACTTCCCAGGGGGCTTCTTAGATTTTGTGAAAAGGGCCATCAATTACTAAGAGGAATTCATTATTAAGAACAAGCATTTATGTAATGGATGTGAATGAACCAATGAATGCATCAGTGAGTGAGTGGTGGGGCCCATTGTTATGAAGTGAACCGAGGAAGAGGACGCACTCAGTTTCCTGGTTTGCCTGGGGCTCCTCCTTCCTCTCTGGCAGCCCCTATCACCCTGCTTCGTGCCCTTCCCCCTTCCTTCAGGGTCACAGCCAGGAGAAGTGTCCAGGCAGCCTGCACTGCCCAGCTCCTGCTGCAGCCGAGACCACCCCAGGCAAGGAGCAGGAGCCTCACTACACCACCCTCAGCTTCCGGGAGGACCCCAGCGACTCAGAATACTCAGAGCTCAGGCCCTGCAGTCCTGGCCAGCAGCGGAACCTGGGCTTCTCTGGGAGGGTGACACAGGCTACATTGCTTGTGCCAGCCATGTCACCCGGGTCACCAGGGTCCCAGTCAGCAGTGGGGACTCTCCCTGACAGCAGAACTCAGCTCCCACTTCAGCCCAGAGTTTGAGCAGGTGACTTTACTCTTGCATCTCCTCCTCTGTCAAATGCACACAATCACCTTAACTTGCACGGCACTGGGGGCAGAGAGAAGCGATTCCTGTACAGCACCTCAGGCTGGGTCTGCAGAGGGCACCTCAACTGTGGCTGCCTCCCGTGGCACCCACCAGGTGTGAGCCCACCTGGCCAATGTGGCCCTGCAGGGCGGCTCTCACTGCTCAGCCCCGCAGGCCCTGCCTCCTGGTGTTCAAGCCCTGCTCTGGCTCCTCCCTTTGAGTGTGGCTGGGACCCGAGATTTGGTTTTAACCCACAGAATGTAGCAATGCAGAAGGGAAACCAGCCCCGAGATTAAATTGCATAAGAGCATCGCTTCTGTCTTGCTGGCAGGTTTTTCCCTTGCTGACTTTGCTTAATCAAATCATGATGATGTCAGTGCCCACAGGGAGAGGGCCGGGGGCCAGGACTGAGAGTGGCCTCAGCCAAGACCTTCTGTCCAGTGACCCACAGGAAACGAGCCCCACCCACAACCCCGAGAGGTCAGAAGCAGATCCTCTTTCATTTGGCCCTCGGAGGAGACTGCGGCCCTGGCCTGGGCTGCAGCATGGCTTCCGGAAACCCTGACACAGAGGACCAGATAGGCGGGGTCTCATTCCTGCCCACAGAAATGGAGGGATGATAAACGTGTGTGGTGTTTTGTTCCTGAGGTCTTGTGATTTGTTTTGTGGACATGGGTAAGCAGTACAGATGTCTTTGCTGTTATATAGAACCAGGCAGAAACTACCTCACTGAAAAGGTAAGAATAGAGCAGCATCCTGGACTCCATCCCCAGTGTCACATAGACACACACAGTGATGTCACGGCACCCTTGGGTCACTGCTCCCACCAAGCATGGTGCCGTCCTAGGCAGTGGAGGAGAGAACAGTGATTGCTCCTCTGGAGACCCTGCCTTAGATCCACTAGGCAGCACAACAACAACAACAACAACCACAGCAACCACAACGCAGAGAACAACAGGCATGATCAAGGATGAGGAGGAGGTTAATTCTGGTAAATTACTGTGGGAATTGAAAATGGCACAGCCTCTGTGGGCAGCAGTGTAGTGGGTTCTCAGAACCTTAAAGGGAATGATCGTGTGACTCAGCAATTTCATTTTTTCCCTGAAGCAATAGTTTGTAATGTTTTATTTTTATTTTTTGAATTTTATTTTAAAAAGAGAACAAAACCAAACAAAATAAAACAGAATAAAGCCAATCAAAACAAAACAGTGAAAGTGATACAGGGTTTCAAAACAGGGTAATAGGAAATCAACAGTGGCTACCATAATGCCTCTTGTTGTCTTCAAAATTGCTGGCCATTCCATCAGATATAATAAAATCAAAGAAATGAGAACAGAATAAAACCAATCAAAACAGAACTTTGAAGAAAACAAACCTATAAAATGGAATGAAACCAAACAGAACAATATTGGATTTCAAAAACAAGACAGAAGGAAATCCCCCATATTTGCTATATTGCATATTGCTCTCCTCTCAAAAATGCTCAGACTACTGGCCCTAGGCCTGCAAAGTCAATCAAATAATAGAAGAATGAAGTTTTTGTACCTCAGTTATTATCAACTCAGCCTGTCCTCTAATCAGCTGGTTGTCTATGGGGGTGCGGTAGGGAGAAGTTCTTCTTGTCTGCCAGTCTGCACGCTGGCTGGCTCATGGGAAGGGCGAGTTGGCTCCATGTTTCTCTTCCCGGTACAGCATGGCCACTGCTGGCTCACAGGTCCACTTTTAATTCTGTACCCCAAAGAACAGAAATCAAGTGTTGAAGCAAAAACCTGCATATGAATGTTTGTGGCTCCATGACCTCACTGTGGCTAAAACATGGAAACACCATCAAGTGTCCAACCAGGGATGACAGATCAGCAGTGTGAGGTGCATGAGTGGCAATGGCACTTAATGGGGTGCCAGGGGATGCTGGTAGGGTCCACAGTGTTTTCTGTGAAATCACACGGGCGATTCCACAGCCTGCATGCAGAACCAAATTTCTTAATCTGGACTCATGCAAACACCACATGGCTCCAGCTCCATTCTCCCCTGACAGCAATGCATGGTTCCCATGCAAAGTTACCAGCATAGTACTAAAAGGGAGTTGTTGCCAAACAGAACAAGGGGCACAGGAAGGGCTCATTGTCCACTCACCTGTTGGGAGCCAGACAGGACCCTACCAAACAACAAAAAGCAACGGATCAACCACAGAAGAAGTTGCTACAGCCCAGAAAAATACCAAGCTCCTAGACAATCCAAGCGATGCTAGGCAGAGGGGCTGAAATTGACCTCATCCTTCCCAGTATATAAATAAACATGCTGCATTGGTTGAGCAGTACCTTTCCTCCCATCAGGACAGTAAGGGCTTCACCTGACCCCAGCTCTGTCTCTTTATTTTTCTCATCTTCTCGCAGTCCTTCACCCCAAGAACCTCAGGAGCTGCATGGGTCATGGCACCCACCCCATGCAACTCTTTGTTGTCGCTTTGTAAAGTAACAAGTTACAGCTGCTGCCAACAAATCCACCAGAACCTTTTAGAATTTCACTTTGTATTGATTATGATCTGCTTGTAGAGGCAGCACAGAGAATTGCAGAAGGGACATCAGGTGCCATCAGTTGGAGAAAACCTTCCTAGTGCTGTTTCCCCGACAGAGCACATGGGGACAGAGAGGTCAGACAGACGCCTGAGAGTGGGCACTTGGCTGGAGAGCATTTCTGACCATGCTGGGTTCCTTCTCTCCTCACCTCATAATTCCTTGCAGTTGCGTCCTGCAGAGGCATTGAGGCTGTGAATGCTTTTGTCCGCTCATTCCACTCTTGCTCCAGCTTGTGGTCTCATGCTGGGTGCAGCTCTTGATATTAAAATGAGTTAAGTAATTGTGCAGCTCTTCCCGTGACCCAGAGGCAACCAAGTCCAGTCCCAGCCCTGCCACCAACTCTGGCCGTGTCCTTTACAGGAGAGCTTAGTGCTTTGGAAAGGGGACCGGGTTCTCTCCGGCTGCAGGAAACCTGGATGCAGGGCTACTCTACGCTGGAATCAGACTCCCTGGACATATCGCCGTGAGATCCTCCTACAGGGAATAATAAGTGTGGCCTTGTGATTTTGCTGTCTTGTTCTGTTTTCTCTGCTACAAAACAGGAGTTTTAAACAATAGATTTAATGAACAGGACAAATCTCACCCCAGTGCTTAACAAAGTTTAACTCTGGGCCTGCTCACAACAGCCCTATGAGGTGGGTGCTATTGTGGTACCCATTATATAAGAAAAGAAACTGAGGAACAGTGAGGGTAAGTAAGTTACCCAATGTCGCACAGCTGGCAAATGGCCAGTTTATGGGCACCAGAAGTTTGGCTCCAGAGACCTTTGCTTCCCTGTGCTGAATATTCAAAATGAACCCTGATTTTGTGTGTCTTCCCCACTTGGATGTGAGCTCTGGGACAGAAATTTTGGCTGGGGTACATGGGCATTGAAGGGACAGAGTGGAGGAGGGATGAATGGATGTTTCAGAAGAGCCACATGCAGTCTTGACCACCCGTGTCCCACTGTGGGACTCTGCTCCAGGAAATGCATTTCAGGTCAGTGCTTCTTGCTCAGTAAAGGGGAATCCTTGGGCTCATCCCTCTTGTCTTGATGGAGCAAAACCCACTTCCAGTGTGGCAGGGCTGCCATTGGCCTGATATGTCCTGCTCAGGCCACACTCAAGAGAAAAACATTTGATTAGGGCATGGTAGAGGCTGGACCACAGAGGAGCAGTTGTCTGAAAATCATTGCGGGAAACTGGGGTTGATGCCACAGGTTCCAGATTTTTCTGACCACGATGCCCAGTTAGAAATCTTTCTGATGGAAAAGTAAAAATGAAATGCAATCCTTCTGCAATTAGAATGCACTCCTAAGTATAACTGTTTAAAATCATTTCATGTAAATACAGTCTCCTGAGTTAATACCAGCCATTGGGAAACACCAGCCACAGTCCTTTAAATCAGTGCCCAGCTCTGTAACAGATGCCCATCCAGAGAGTGTCAGCAGCAGAAGGACCCTTCCAGCTCTGTGGTGTCCTCAGAGGCCAGGAGCTGCAGAATATGGACTGAAGCTCCTGAGAAACTATAAGAAATAAACCTTTCCTTCCCTAATTTTAGGCATCAGGTATTTTGTCTCAGCAATGAGTGAAAAGTAACTAAGACAATCATCAATGTGATACCTTCTCATCAAGAGATGGCCACCTTCTCATCAAGAGATGGCTTCCACAGAAAAGTAGAAGTGTCCATCCCAACAGATGCAGAACTATCAAGATAAAAGCGTAAGTAAGTATTCAAAAAACAAGGTGGTAGAATACCTACTAACATTTATAATTCTATTTTAAGAGATTGGAAAAGTATTAATGGAAATAAAATAAAATGATTAAATAAAAATAAAATGCTTAAAATAAAATAATATTAAAGGGAATTCAAAAGAATGATTTTTTGGGGTTACCGGGAATCAAACTCAGAACTTCAAACTTGCCAGGCAGGCACTGTGCCACTGAGTTATACCCCTGGCTCCTAAAGTAATGATTTTCAGAAAAGCTCTGTAAATATCCAAAGAATGATAAACAGATGAATTCATTGAGGAAGACAATGCAGCATATGAATGAGAATGCAGAAAAGATACAGAGATTTTGAAAAAACACCCAAGTGGAAATCTTGGAAATGAAAAATTGGATAACTGAGACTTAAAATCACAGATGAAATCTTTGGCAATAGACTGGGTCAATCACAGGAAACACCAGAGCTTGCAACAACTCCGATGCAATATTACATTCAGACTGAAGAAACTTAAAAAGGAAGAATGAACAGAACCTACAGACTATCTCGGACAACCTAAAGACTAAACATGCACAATTGAAATGAACGGGGGAGGAGTTACAGGCTGAGGCACAGAAATCCTGTTCAATGAAATAGACTTGGGGAGAACTTAGAACAGACAAGACCAGGAGAGAATTTTTCCGTGATCTATTATAGGGAAATTGCCAAAAGGATCGGACAAATGATGTTAAAATCTGTAAGAGAGTAGTGTCAAGTCACTTTTCTATACAAATTGTTTAGGCTAACAGATTTCTCCACAGAAATTCTGAAGAGCAAGGGAGCATGAGATGATGTCTTTTGTGTCCTGTAAAGAAATATCTGCCAACCAAAGTTTCTATAACCAGAATCAAAGGAGAAATAAAGACCCTCTAAGTCAAACATGAAGTAAAGGAACTCATGGTCAGGAGACCAGAATGACAAAAGCTACATGATGGAATCCTATATCAGAAGGGGAAGAAACATATAAACAATCATGAGAGCACATGGAAGAGTAAATCTTACCAAAGAGTAGATAGAAAAGTGAAAAATAAGAATGAAAGAATTGCACCAGGCCTGGTGGCGTACGCCTGTAATCCCAGCACTACTGAGGCTGAGGCAGGTGGATTACTGCAAATTTCATGCCACCTTGGGCTACGAAGTGAGTTCAAGGCCAGCCCAGCCTGCATAGTAAAACCCTGTCTCAGAAAGATAAAGCATAAGCAAATAAAGGAAACAATCATTGCAAATACAGTAAACAACGAAACTTTGAATATGATAAGATAGAAGAAACAAACATTTTATTTGACATAACCACAAGTAAAACAGCAAAGTGATAGAAACAAGTCCATACTTTCAAATAATAGCTCTGAATGGAAATGGTCTTCATTATCTAATTGAAGGATGCAGCCTGGCTCAATGGATGAAAAACAGGAGACCCACCCAATGCTTCCCACAAGAAATTCACCTCACCTGCTCATACACAGATGGTGAGTAAAAGAATGAAAATTGACTTTAACTAATGGAACCCAAACTCAAGCTATACCTGTATCTGACAAATAACTTTACAACAAGATTAGTTAGAAGAGACAAAGAAGGTCACAATATGTTGATCAAGGGATCAATTTTCCACAAGGATATAACAATTACAAATAGATGACATGAAACGTTGTAGCACTCTTTTTGTAAAACCAATGCTACTAGGCATAAAGGAAGCAATCGCCCCCAAATACTAACTGTAGGTGATTCAATGCCCCACTCTCCCAAATAAATCAATCACTCAGAAAAAATGAGCAAAGTTATGTCAGAATAAAACTACATTATAGATCAGATAGACTCAATACACATCTGCAGAACATTTTCACTAACAGAAGAATATGTGTTCTTTTCATCAGCACTTCCTTTTCCTCTGCTTCCTGATGAGCATGATGTGTGCAGTGCTTTCTGCCAGGCCCTTCCATCATGCTGTTTATGCTTCAGAGCCAGTCAACCATGTACTGAACCCACTGAACCTCTGAGCCAAAAGCTCTCCTCCTTTAAGTTGCAGATGTTTCTCAGCAATGAAAAAGTGACTAATCTTGAAATTGGTTCCAGGACTGGGAATAATACTGTGACTGTACCTGACCATCTAGTTCAAAAAACTATTGAACTGCTTTTTAGGAAGAATTGGGGAAGGTTTAGAGATGAGGGCTAGAGAAGCCTGAAAATGTTGAGAATAGCACTTGATCTTCCATACTGGTCGCAGCTCAGGAGACCAGAATGCTGACAGGAATGCAGAACATAAACCCTAGGCTCAGGTGGTTTTAGTTGGCAACAAGGTCTCCACTAGCAACTGGACTAGACAGCGTGTGTGTTATGCTCTAGCTGACAATCTGTCTGTGTTTTGCCCATGTTTTGAGACTTTGTGAGAGACTAAGAATAAGAGCAGTGTACTAATTAATCTGGTGGAGGAAATTTTAAGTCACTCCAATGTGCAGGCTTTGGTATGGGCACTATTCAGTGTCTTAAGCCTGATCTACAGAGAATCAGAGGGAGATGGCAGAAATGGTAGATGCATGAAAAGTGTGTTTTGCCAGAAGGGCAAATGCAAAAACGTTTACCAGAAACATAGGAAGACTTCACCTCAAAGTGAAAGAGACAGAGAGAGAGAGAGGGAGAGAGAGAAAGAGAGAGAGAGAGAGAGAGAAAGAGGAGTATAAACAGGACAGTGGTCACCAGAGACTGGGGACAGGGCCTGTAATGGATAAATGTCTTCTTTTTTTTTTTTTTTTTTTTGCGACACCGGGGATTGAACTCACAACCTCGCGCCTGCCAGGGCAGGCGCTTAAGGCACTGAGCCAAACTCCCGGCCCTGGTTTTTCGAGGCAGGGTCGCACTGTGTAGCTCAGGCCGGCCTTGTGCTCGCGTTGTAGCCGGCCTCGAACTCACAACGCTCCGCCTACCTCAGCCTCCCGAGTGCTGGGATTAAAGGCGTGCGCCACCACGCCCGGCTGATAAATGTCTTCTTAAAGCACACAGGGTAATGAGTAGACTGAAAAATTACTGGTACTCGATCTCACAGCTTAGTAATAGGTAATGATACTGTCTGTACACAGTGGTATCTCAGTTCAAGAACTTAATTTGTTCCATGATTCTGGGGAAGATGACTGCATCTGTGTTTATTATCCAAGGCCGGGTTTGCAAACAGAAGCCAAATTTGCTGGATGCTTCTCTTTGTGAATTGAATTGTTCTTGAACACCAGTGTTTGTGAAACGAGTTGCTCTAGATCAAATTGGTAAAAGAGTAGAGTATAAATGTCCTCACTAAAAAACAGGTAAGCATGTAAGGTGATGGGCATTTTAATTAGTTAGATTAATTTATCTAGTTATGAATACATTTATGAAAACATCACATTTTGTCCTATAAATATAAACAACTATCCTTTGCCAATTAAAATAAAATAAACTGCGGCAAGGTAGACATAGCCTAAGATTTTCCATTTCAACCATTTGCAAGTGTTCAGGTCACTGGACGAAGGATGTGTGCATCAGCAGGCAGCCGGTGCTGCTCCATACATCCAGATAGAAAATCTCACCCAATAAGAAGCCATTCCTACTCCTCCTTTTCTTCCTCCTCCTTCTCCTCCTGCTCTTCTATCTTCCCTCCCCAAGGGAGCCTTTAACCCACTTTCTGTCTCTAAGGGTTTATCTAATCTGGGTATTTCACAGGACAAGAGTCTTGCTATATTCGTCTGACTTCTGTCACTTAGCATAGTGATTTTCAGATTTATAACATAGCATGAAGCAGAGCTTCATTGATTTTCATGACTGAGGAACATTTATTCCTGTGGGTAGACCATGTTTTGTTCCTGGCAGACTTTTATTGCCCAGAATTTCTTTTATTTTCTTGTTGGAGTTGGGGTGACATCAGGGCCTAGCAGATGGTGGGCGATCGGTCTATCACTGAACGACACCCCAAACCCCATAGTGATTTTTAAAAACATTTGTTTGTTAACATCCCATTCTTTAGCCATAAGGAATCTGAGGGCTCAGGATAGGCAGTGTAGATCCAGGGTCTAAATGTGCTCAGGGTACTGGGTGGGAGAAAGGGGGCTGAGGTGGGACCAAGAAGCTTTCTGGGATGGAGGAGGTGGGAAGGGGGAGGAACTCTGACTGCTGTGCTCCAGGCCCAAGGCAGCCTTTCTGGGATCCAATATGCCACTGGACTACAGTACCAAAACACAGATTCTAACAAAAAATTGTTGAGAGTTTCACCATGGCAGCTTCAGCACTTCAGATGCCAATGTGACACCCTTCAGGGTCCCAAGCCCGTGCCCCATCACCTTCTGCTGTGTACCCAGGAACCTGGTGTGGCTGCAGAGACACCTGGAGAGGCAGAGGAACCAGTGTTGCTGGGAAGTTGGGCTGTGGGTGACCCAGAATTTGCAATCTCGGGGGCCAGGGCCATAGACCAGGAGTTGGGGGCATTTTCTGATCTTGTGTTCTTATCTCTGCATGCAGGAGATGCTTGCCTGGGACAGAATGAGTGAGCCGGTGGGTGAACAGGAGCTGGCCACTGCTCCCCATTCTCCCAGATGCCCCTCTCCAGAGACACCCTGCCTGAGGCTGGTCCAGGATGGCTCCTTCCTGGTGCACCAAGTCCCTCCTGGGCCCCTGCCCTGCCACCCCCAACTGTGAAAGGAGAAGTCAGAATAGGGATCTACGAGGACAGTGCATTTCCTGAGGTCCTTCCCCTGTGACTGTCGGTGCCCCACTTCCAGGCCTTCTGTGCAGACATCCTTGGCAAGGAACAAAGTCAAAGCCAGAGGGTCCAAGGGCCTGCTCGTCCCTCCCTGCCCTGATGCTGCTCCTGGCCCTGCTGGTGCTCCTGCTGGGGGAGGGTGAGTAAGGGGAAGCCTGGTCTCTCGGGTGGGGGGCTGGGATGGAGCTGAGCCTCTGTGTCCCCTCAGGGTCTTTACAGGCAAATCAAAGGTACGAGCTGTCAGTCCAGAAGTCAGTGACCGTGCAGGAGAACCTGTGTGCCCTGCTGTCTTGCTCCTTCTCCTACCTGCAGGGTGGCCGGAGCCGCTCTTCCCCCACTATGGCTACTGGTACCAGCAGCAGGACGCTTCCAGAGTGAAGCCCATGAGAGATGAACTTGTGGCCACAAACGACCCAAACAAGAAAGCTGCAGTGAGAACCAAATCTCGTTTCCAGCTCTTAGGGGACCCTGGGGCTCACAACTGCTCCCTGAGGATCGCAGGTGCCCAGAAGGGGGACAGTGGAATTTACTATTTTCGAGTGGATGGAGGAGGAATGGGGTACAATTATGTGAGTCAGATGCTCACTGTGACTGTCACAGGTAAGGAATTTTCCCTCCAAAAAGACAAAAGGGATGGGTGAGCCCTTAGGGACACAACGTTCCCATGTCCTGTTGTGGAAAGATTAACAGAGAATGGGACACAGGGCTGAGGGATCCGTCTCTGAGATGCCCAGGGTCCTCTCTGGGCCTGTCCTGTCCTTGTCTCCTGCCCAGAGCTCACACAGACCCCGGACATCCACGTCCCGGAGCCGCTGGTGTCCGGTCACCTCAGCCGCCTGGTGTGCTCCATGCCCGGGACTTGCAGGGGGGCCCTGGCCCCCAGATTCTCCTGGACTGGGGCTGCCCTGACACCACCAGGGTCCGGATTGGGGCCCCACAGTACCTCAGAGATCCAGCTCAGGCCTCGCCCTCAGGACCACGGCACCAGCCTCACCTGTCGGGTGACCTTCCCTTAGGCCGGGGTGACCAAGGAGAGGACTGTGGAGCTCAGTGTGTATTGTGAGTGCTGGGGTAAGATACTGGGCATCCTGGGGGCAGAAGTGATGGGGTGCAATGGTCAGAGTGTCTGTGTCCCCCAGATTCATAGGCTGAGTCCTGAGCCACAGGCGATGGTGATGGAGGTGGAGTGGGAGGCGGGTGGGGTGCAGCTGAGCAGCCTCGCGCACAGGACGGGTGCACCTGTCTCAGGCCCCTGTCCCTCCCACCGCGTCAGGGCACAGGCAGAAGGTGCAGTGGACGAGGCGGGCCTCGGGCCTTGCCTGTCACCGCATCTGCCTGTGCCTGCACCTCAGGCTGGCGGCCTCCTGAACTGCAGAGATCAGTTTCTGTGCTGATCAGCCGCCACTGCAGGGTCCGTGGGAGCAGCAGCGGGGACTGGGGCAGAGCAGCTGAGCTTTGGTTCCGGGATGCAGAGGAGAGCCGCGGGGACACCAGGCCCCTCTGTGCCACTTCCCCTTTTGTTTCGGGGGCTCCTGAGGTGGTGGTGAGGAGGACGGGCCAGCTGCACATCCAGCCCTCGCTGCGCCTCTGCTTCAGATCCTCCTCAGAGCCTGACCATCAGTGTCACCACAGCAGGTGACAGAGGTAGGTGGCACGTCCCTCTCCAGGGGGTGGCGGGCAGATCTGTGCTCACAGAGCCCAGAGCCATCTGCAAGTCAAATGCAGGAGTTCACCATGGGAAGTGGGGAGCTGCTTTCTCTTTTGCAGGGCAAGAAAAC
>RJWM01048366.1:0-11520 GCA_004363535.1 Dasyprocta punctata
TTCTTGACATTAGGCTTTTATACATTCCAGCCGGCAAATGTAAATGGGGCCGCTTTCCCCCAAAGAGATAAAACCGGTTCAGCTCCTGTGCGGAGAGGAGGGAGATGCTACTCAATTTACTCAGCCTGGCCCATTTCTGTTATGCATGTGTAATGATTTGAAAAATCACAAACAGCAAAGACGGAGGAAAGGCGCTTGCGTGCTGTTCCCGCGGGACTGGCGCGGCCGGAGATTCCTGACACCCGGACTGCGTCGGCAACGTGCTCACAATTTCACATTCATGGGATACCACTTTACTTTAAATTGTCATTAATGTGCTTCATACCGCAAGTAGCCTAAAATAATTAGGTGGCAAGGACGTAATACATTTATTGCTCCTACTCGGCTTCCGCTAATGTCCTTGCTGTCCACAGCCTCGGGACGTGCGCCAGCCACGTGCTGTGTGTTAGGATCCGGTAGTTTTTCATGGATCCATGTTCCTTTCTTTAACTGCCACTTTCCTTTAGATGTGTGGGATGACTCGCATCTCTTACGGTAGTTACTGTAAAAATCTGTAATAATGACTTTACGTTTTGCAGTATTTAACCATACACTCTTGGTGGTCAGGCAATATATTAGACTAGGGTGATATAATCCCCAAAGACTAGAATTTGCATGTAAATGGATACTTGCAGGAGAGAAAATAAACCTTCAATAGTTATAAGTAGACATAGAAATTGGAAGGAATTTGTAAATGCAAAAAGAACACATTTAAGCTCTAACTTCATCCCTACAGAATGACAAAAAGGTTCAACAGGCCGTGAACAGGATGCCATTGTCACTTCCAGACTCCCTTAGACTCCTGCGAAGATCATGGTTTTCTTATTTAATCAGTACATGACTGGGACAAAGTACAGACGCTGCCCCTCGCCATACTGCACAGTGTGGGGCCCAGGGAGAAGGGGTCCCCAGGAGCACCTGGCCTCCTCGGGGGCTGGCACCATCTCCCTGGGGTCCGGAGGTGAAGACCTGCTTCTGTCGGGGACCTTGGGAGATGGGGTCAGGCGCTGCAGTGTCGCGGCCCAGGCTTCTGAGCCGTGAAGAGATTGTGAGCAGGCCCGGGTGGCAGCAGGGTGCTCTGCGCTTTGAGCAAACAGCTGTCAGGGGTGGAGGCGAGGTCAGGGAGGGCCAGGACGCTGCAGCTCTGAGCCCCTGCTCTGCAGCTGAAATTTCACAGCACGAGCAGGAGGGGTGAGGACACCGGGCTGCCGTGAGGTCAAGGCCCCTTTCCGGAGCCCCACCCGCTCCCCACTCACCCACCTGGCACCCACGTTCGTTCCACACTGGCCCAGAATGGGTGCTGCGGTGTCCCCAGGGCTGCAGTGTGCTCGGGGCTCCTGCAGGGGCGGGAGCCCTTCATGCACCAGCTCCTCTAGGAATGCAGTGAGGTGCTTTGATCTGCCCGTGTCACAGACACTTTCCTGAGCCCCCCACCCCAGGGTGCCTGCAGGATGCACTCCCCAGGGAGACGGACCTCCTTCTGCACAATGAGTGGGCTCCTGCTTGCCAGCTTCGCCTCCCAGGACCCTGGGAAAATGCCCAGCTCAGTGGGGACTCTAGCCCCATTGGGAGAGGTCCTCACGGTGGGGACACAGAGCAGAGATGGACAGGGCATCGCTGCCCCACAGCAGGGCAGAGCCCCGTGCAATGGAGCCCACACACAGGCATGTCTTCTTGTACCTCACATGGCGCCGCTCATACAGTCTGCGAGGCAGACATGCTGCCCCCGATCCCAGGGGCTTGCTCTGCTTGGCTCCTGTGAAGGACAAAGCCAGGAAGGTCAGCTTCAGTGCTGCTCAGGGAGACTGTGCAGGACGGTGGAGAAGGAAGCCACCGCCTGGCCCTGAGCTGTCCTCCTGCTGTCCTCAGGAAAGCCCACCCGCTCCTGGTCACGGACCCGCGCCACCCTGCCGAAGCAATCATTTAGCTGGTGAAAGGCATGAATGGGGAAAGGAGAGGAGACCTGATCAAAAATGGTCCCTGGAGCTGAGGGGGTGGCACACATGTGGGCCTAGCTACTCAAAGGCTGAGGCGGGAGGGGCGCTTTGGTCTAGTAGTTCAACACGGGCAAGAAGAGAAACCCCGTCTTAAAAAAAGAAGAAAAGAGGGAGGGAGGGAGGAGGGGAAAAAGAAAGACAGGAAGGCAGGAAAGAAGGAAGACAGTGAGGGAGGGAGGGAGGGAGGGAAGGGGAAAGGGAGGGAGGACGGAGGCGGAGCCCATCCTCGCTGCTCTTCGTTCCTCCTCCCTCAGTGTGTGTGCGCGTCTAGGAAATCACTGTGTGAAACAGCGACCTTCGGAAACTTTGATTTTCATGCATTGTTTACTTCTCTTACAGCATCTGGAGTGATTGCCTGGTGGCTTACTTCGTCCTCGTTTGATTACATCTCGACGTCTTCGCACTAGAATGTGAATGTATGCCACGCACGGTGCCTGGTGCTTCCTGAATGGATGCGGGACTCGTGCTCCTTGTCCAGTGCTGATTTCCTGGGCCTTTGCAGGAATCGCTGGCCTTTCTCTGCTGAGACCCGCTGTGCTTCCCGTCCGTCCTCACCCAGGAGCCGACGGCCTCAGCGGAAGGGTGCGCGCTCTCTTCCCAGCGTTTGGTCTGCTCTGCGTCGCCAGTTTTCCCCCGGATTTCTGACCATGGGTCGTTTTCCCTGAGCTTCCGTAGCCTCTATCTGTTTACTCTCTAGGACACACAGACTTCAATTTGCATTCTGTAAACTTCCTGTGGATTTTGTTAACTCTTTTCACACAAGTGACCTTGCCCTGCAGAATCCGAGCTCCATGTGATCGTTAAAGCCTAAGCAGCCAAGAGCCCCAGAATCTCATGTCTTCAACTAAAACCAACAACAAAAAGTGCCCTGCACTTTCTCACAGTCCTTTCCTTGCGTCCCTTGAACAATGCAGCCTTCCCAGGGAGTTGAATCCTGAGTGCTAATCACCGTGGCGGACACCGTGGCGCCCTGCTCGCTGCCACTCTGCCCAGGGATCTTGTCCACGCAGCCTGCTCTGACCTCGGTCACAACGCCCAGTGGCCTGGTCACACAGTAGGCTGAGAGTGCAACCAAAGGACACCTACAGGAGCGCAATCTCCAAAGATGAGAGGGAGGGAGCAAAACTCTGGATTCCTCCCTACGACCCACCTGGCCTCCCAGAGGCCGGGCCAGGCCGGGTCTGGCGGTTCCCACTGCCTGTGGACCTAGAGGTGACTTACTCCTTCCGGGAACCCCAGGGCCGCCTCCCACATCCAACATCCCAGTCTAGTGCCAGTTTCTGAGGCAGCAATCTGGGAGGACAGTCCCAGTGACCCCAGCTGGGTCCTTATCCCCGCCTCTCAGGGTCTCAATCACCCCCATTCTTCAAAGGATTAAGTCGAATGCCAGTGCCTCCCAGTGACCTTAGCCATTTGTCTAAACTGTACTGGAGACGCCTGTCAAGTTTAGCTCAGGCTCATCGGAATGACTCTGGCACTTGAGTGCAACTGTCGGCACCAGGCGTTCTCTCTTCAAAGTTTCTCATCGCCTCCATCCAGCGGGGTGCTAAGCGGAACGGAAAGCCATGCCTCCTCCTTCGCACAGTCTCTAGCGTTTTGAGAGCTCCAAGCATTCTCAGGGAAGAAGGTTCATCCATTCTTCACTTTTATCCCTCATATTTTATTTTTCTAAATGATGTTGAAACATTCATAGGATCTAAAATCGTTACAACACATCGTTATATGACAAGATTATTTTAATGAAAAATTAAATGCAAATTTCCTATTATATTTTCTCCACTCAACTCATGTTATATTCTAGTTTCACTGTGACTTTCAAATAAGTACATTGACACTCTAAAAAAAATTCTTGTTTTCTGTGAAGGTTAGGCTTAGAAAAGAAAGTGAGGGTCAGGCCAGCAAGTTGATCGGGTTATTTCATTGGTTCTTGCATTCATTCACAGAGCACAGATCTCTCAGGAAGAGGCCGTGTGCCCCATGGGGTCACAAGGGGCAGGGCAGGGGACCCTGGCTTATCTTCCTGAATCCCAGTGTGATCCTCCACTCCCGCAACACCTAAAAAAGTATTTTCTCTTGAAAAGAACGTTCATCACACATTGGCAGTGAAAGTGTCTTTTAGATTCTGGAAACTCTACAGTTACCAGCTAGCATATTCAAATCTGCACACACCCCTGTTTCCTGCTTAGATAAAATGTGACAATAAATCAAAGTCGATCAGTAACAGTCCATTAGCCCCTTTGGTGCCTCCCCTGGTGCCATTTGTATGAGGATGGAGTGGAGAACGATCCGGACTTAGGCTGTTCAGCTCTATCAAGCAGGAGACCGGGTTCTGATGGGTTTCCTGTGTCGTGTCATGGGTGGACAATTACTCCAGCCGAATAGACTGAGACCTACCCTGCGATCGTCTCTCCAGGCTGAGCCTAACCCTGGGCGAAGAGGGGACACTCCGGCTTACAGACTGCCACTAGGAAAGCTGTTTCATTTTTCTTTGGATTCTGAACTTGCAGAAAACCCTTTTTGGAAATGCAGTGGTGATTGAAATGGTTATGCTTAAGCTAGGAAGACTTGCGGTACTTCGCAAATCTCTCATTCCACTGGCTCAGTGATTTCCCTCCTCCAGGATGTCAAGTCTGCTCTGGATAGGGGTCAGGGACGGTAAGACAGGCCAGGGAAATGGAAAGACCATGGAAAGCAGAGGGAGGTGGAGAAAAGACATCAGAGGCAGAGAGAGTGGGGAAGGACCTCCCGTCAGGCCAAGTGAGGAGCAGAAAGACACGAACAGCCTCCTACTCAGGAGGCTGGGGCTCCGGGCCTGCTGCATAACTCAGCAAAACCCTTTACCCAAATAAAGAATAAAAAGGGCTAGGATACAGCTCAGGAGCTGTAGAGCTCCACTTGGTTTAATTCCACGGAGGGGGACAACATAGATGGAGATGAGTATCGCTTAGGGTCAGGCTTGAATGTGAGCAATGAAGACCCGGAAAGCAGGGCTTGCGCAAGGCCAGTTTTCGAAGCCTTTCTTTGGCAGAGAATGGACACGGTAGCCCACGGGTCAGTCTGTTTCTCTACAGGAAGCTTTACTGGCGCGCGGCAGTGCCCCTCTGTCTCAGTCCTGTCCACGGACATTTATGCCCTACGGTCACTGGGTCCAGCTGGGCGACAGAGACTTTCAAGTCGCCCGCCCACCTCTGCTCTCCGGCCCGTCTCAGGTCACAGTCCAGGAGTCCTGGCCGTGGGCTCAGTCACTGCTCCTCCACGGCCCAGTGCTGGCCACCTCATGTGTCGGGCGTCTTCCTGTTTTCTGCTCAGATTTCAAGGGGCCAGCTGGACACGACAGGGGAGGAGATGCAGTGGACACATGCCACCTCCCCCGGAGCACCCCCCCCAAGCGGCCACGCTGCGCCCTCACTCGCTCCTCCCCAGGGCTGGTCCTGCACTCTCCTCAGCCGCGAGGAGCTGGATCCCCTCTCTACCCGGCCACGACCACCCTGGTGAGTGGGGCAGAAAGAGGGGCACTCGAGACTTTGGGCAGGACGTGTGTGGGTAACGGCTGCTGTCCTGAATGAAATTTGAAAAGTGGTACTTGGTGTATCCACATCGGTGTCCCTAGCTGTCAGCTATCGTTGCTTTATTTATTTTATTTTATTTTTTGCGGCACCAAGGATTGAACTCACAACCTCTCACTTGCCAGACAGACGCTTAAGCCACAGAGCCAAACTCCCAGCCCTATGTCATTGCTTTAAACAAGGAAGCCTTCCTTTGTAAGTCAATGGGAAGACTCCCATGCCGCTGCGCCTGCCTCTGAGTAAGGAAAGGTACGCCCAGGTCTGCCGCAGCTCAGGCGGAGCGGGGATTCCTCTCCACATTCCTTCCTGATTTCCTGATTTTTCTTGGAGACAAACCTGTCACAGAAATATATGAACACCAGGACACATTGCAGACTATAATTTATGGAAGGTTGCTTTCCATTTTGCTAGCAGATCTCAGCTGTTAGAAATGTTAGAAGTGTCAGAACCTTCTGTGATATACTGCGATGGCGCAGGGTGGAAATTTTAAAACGTAAATTGCAAGGAACCCTTAAAATATATAATACTTCACAGACAGGCCCTGCCTGCCGGGTTGTCAGGATCTTTCATGGAACATGACCTGCTGTCTTCTCAAAGGGCCTTTTTGTCTTCCCAGTGGATAGGGACTTCTCTAGGGAGACTCAGTGCCTCATGCAATGCATTCAGAAAGCCACGAAAGAAATCTCGAGTCTTCAGACTTTAGCGGGTGGCTCTGGGCTGTTCCATTTGGGACTGGCAGTCTGTATAAGCTAATTTATTCAAGGTGACCCTGCAGGTGTTGATACTCTGGTGTCCTAGAAATAGGCAGCCTGGGGGCATGGGGACCCTTCACAATGAGTGTCTTACCGCCTACCCACACACTCCCTCTTGGGAAGGACAGTGTCTCTGGTTGGAGCTTGCTGGTTGGAGCTGGTTTTCTGCACTCATTCTACTGCTTCAGTTCCTATAATACTGTGTAGCCCAGACCTCTGGCAGGGATTCGCTCTGGCACCCAGGGCTTCTGTTCAGCGTAACGATTCCCATGCTAAGGTGACAACTGGCAGTAAAGCCCCAAAGGAAATACAGGCAGGGAGGTCCTTAGTTTCCCCTGCTGGTGACGACGACCCAGCGGTGCCCATCTTGTACTCTAGTTCCAGGACCAGCATGATGAGAGGAGAGAGGCTGTCTGACCACAGAGAGATGCCAGTGAAGCCATTGCATTCCCGGCAGTCCTCAGCGAGCTGATGTGGACACGGCCGCACTGTCTCCCTGGAAGCTGCCAGTGCATGTGCAGACCTGGCTCGGGCTGTCACGTACGTGGTCCCCACGCTGCCCCTCAAGCCTTGGTTGCACTGATTCCCACGGCTTGGGCTCCAAAGGCAGAAGCCAGATGAGCTGAAGCCTCACTCTCAGGCCCCGCGCCTGTATGAAACCACAAGCCCCTCTTACAGCCGCAGCGTTCCTGGTGCAGCTTTTGAGGACAAACCACGACCGCTGGTGTGATTGCTTTGGAAGCTGCCCCACCTGGGAAGTCTGATTTCTGCTCAGCCAGCAGCACCGCAGATGCGCTGCAGCGGAGACCACCTTGGGGCAGGCACCAAGGGAAGGTTAGCATAGACTCACTTCCTCCTCCGCCCTGAGATCCTGGATTCGGCACTGGCCTTCGCTTCTCAGTTAAAACAGCAAGCTATGGAGTTTGGAGTAGCTTAGCCCTGGGAAGAGCGAAGATTTCTGAGCACCTTTATTCACCACCGTCCCTGAGAACTAAATGAATTCACCAGTCAAGAGAGGCCCTGGAGACAGGTGACTGTCCACTCCCGCACCCGCCGCTCCTCCCCCAGCCTGCTCAGCAAAGACCCCCGCCCTGACCAGCAGCTCGCTGAATGCCATGCATGTCTTCCGAGGTCCACGCCAGGATCTGGAGCCATCCAGAGGGGAGCTCTGGGCCTCTCTCTGTCCTTCTAGCTCTCTCTTCTATATTCTGCCGTGCACCCCTTCCTTCCAACACCCTGACGTCCACTCCCTGCCCAGCTCAAGCCCCCTGGAACCCAGCCTGCACATGCCGGTAGAGACTTCCTCCTCACATTTCCGGCCCAAGGCTTTGCCTCCTGGGTTTGTTCGGAGTGCTCGGGGCCTTCTCAGAAGGAAGGGCTCCCTGAGAATAAAACAGGCAGAGCTGTCGAGCAGTGGGGCAGCCAAGCAGGATTGCGCCCGGGTCAGCCGCGCTGGTCATCTTTGTGGGAAGTGGGCTGTGGCTCTGAAGCGGGCTGTGTGAATAGCAACCCAATGCAAGTCGGGTTTTAATAAATCTTGACTCCTTCTCCAGCAACAGGAGCAAATTCAAAAGGCCAGTGCACAGAGGAATCTCACAATGTGTCTAACGAGTGGTGCTTTTGAGCCCAAAGGGTCTGAGCTCTGGGGAAGAGCAGGACCCCGCTGCCACCAGAGCCCCCACCCGCTGGCCAGGCCAGGGCCCGCGCTGCCCCCAGCAGGGTCTGAGCTGGCGGGCAGGCAAGCGCTTTCTCGGAGCCGGGGCCCGCGTGATGAAGTGCTGCTCTTTCAGCAGAAAGAACGTTTGCTTACTATTTCATCATCCCCCAGAGGCTGCAGAAAGAAAATAAGCACATCAGTTGTCCTTATGACAGGATCAAAATGGAGCCATCATATTCCAGTAACACGGGCGAGGGGCAGCCCCACGGAGGGAGGGCTGCGGACCCCCTCTCCCGCCACGAGAAGTTAATATTATCTCCCCAGGATAATTAGAGAGGAGTTCAATTACTGACCCTGCGTCGCCGCGTGGGCCACATCATGGGTTTTGACTCAACGTTTTGCACATTTATCTTCTCACCTAACGTGCTAAATCTGCATCGGGGTGGTGATTAATCTTGCTGCGCCCCTTTCATCTGGTCCCATTCTTCTTGCGTGGGTTGGCGGGTCTCTGGAGCCCCCGAGCACACAGGAGCGGGTCTATTACACTGATTCTCTGCCAATTTGCTTGCCTATTGTGTGAGGGTATTGGGGTCACTTGGGAAGCTGGGTCAAGCGAGGGCACCCCATCTCAGCCACACCACTGCGGCACGGCCATGCCAGCCTGCCCTGGGTCTGCTGGAAGCCAGGGTCCTGTGTCTACAGGGAGCCCAGGTAAGTCGAGCTCGTTAATCTTCAGGAAGGCACACAGGGGACTCACGGCCTCCCTGAATGGTCATTGTTGTCTTTTCCTTTGGTAAAGCGAAAACAGCTGGGCCACGGCAGCCTGGCACCCATCAGCGGGGTGCACTGGGTGGGGAGTGGGTACTGTGCCTGCCCGGACCCCCAAACCGAAGGCTGGCCAGTCAGGTAGCCTCCACTGGAGAGCAGTGCATACCATACAGCTTGGACTTGGCAAGGACTAAAGAAATAAAAACATAGTGTTCCAGTATCTTAAAGCATTTTATTTTATTTCTTTATTTCCAAAATTCGCTTTCTCCTCTCTGGGGCCAATCTGGGGTTCTGAGCTCATGGATGTGGAAGGAAGGACACTGGGAGCCCAAGGGGCCCCAGGGTCTGCAGAGCCACAGACGCCCCTGAGCCCGGGAGGCTGGGCCTGCGCTCACAGGGCTGACCCCTCAGGACAGGGGCATTACTGCTGAGGCCTCATGGCCTTGCAGGGGCCTGGGTGCCTGGTCCTGCTCCCTGGACGAGGCTTTATGATCTGCCGGGGGACCTGACTTTAGGGAGGGATGTGGTGGCTCAGAGCTGCCAGGGTAGCAGAGCTGCTTCCTGGCACTGTCCTGTGGTGGATGCCAAGAGTCTCCATCCTGTTCTGGGTCCGGGTAGTTCAGAGGACAACGCCCAGGAAGCGCTGGACCCAGGATGCCGGTGTGAAAGCCCAGGCCTGGCTGGAGGCCGTCGCCGTCCCTCCCCCAGAGTCCTTTCCTCACTCGGGTCCCTGCCGGTCCCCACGGTCAGACCCTCATGTACACAGGACCACTTAGATTGCTCACATTGGCCCAGCTCCCCAAGGACCCGTCAGCAAGGTGCTGGTCTCAGTCCCCGAAGGGCGTGACTGTGTCTCTCCATGTGAAGTGCTGTATGCTAGACTCCTTCTCATGCCCCACTGCTGGTCACTTACAAACAATTCCTGGTCTTAGACCCTTCTTTAGGTCACAGTGGGGAGTACTATTGAGCTGGCAATTGGGGGACTCCCAGGACACTGCCTTGACCTGCCTCCTGGCCCTTTCCTGGGTCCCTGCTTCAGGTCCCGTCAGGACCAGACTTAGGGTGCAGAGCTCGCCAGCACTGCTAGTGCTGGGGGAAGGTAGACAGGGGATGTGGGGGGTTCACTTCCATGATGATGGGACACAGTCCTGCCGTGGAGGGGTAGAGACTGGGAGGAGCTCAGGACGGGGCTGGGCCCCTTCCGTTGTGTCCTCTTCTGTGTGATGGGCAGCGCAGGGCAGGACAGGATGTCTGACTGTTCTCTTTCACTCACCTTTGTGTACTTCCCGGGGACACTGGTGGCCACACCGGCAAGACAGAAGCAGCTGTTTGGACCCCGGTGCCTGGCCTTGGAGACAAACCCTCAGTCCGTTTAGGGTACTGAACAGCTGCCCTTGCGATTGCCATCCCCTCTGCTCCCGGTTGTGTGGAGGGCGAGGTCTACAGGACAGCCAGCGGGGCTGCGCCGGAAACTCAGTCCCGACAGGAGACGCTGCTGAAATCTGGTCCACACCTGGTCCGGACAGCTGAAGTTGGGCTCCAGAGAACCACATGTTGGGACAGCAGAAGTCACCCGATCCTTTCACTTTAGAAGCAAGTGGACGAAGCGGAGGCCTTTGCGTCTCATTCTCTCTGGAAGCCAGGTTAAAAACAGAGCATCTCCTAAAGCTCTCCCCTGGGAAACTTTTCTGGAGAAAATTACACTGGGTATCAAAGCGTTTTGACACGAGCAGGATGAAAGACCTTAGTAAGCACCTTGCGCGTCTCAAGTGAAATACCGTTAAGTGCCGCTGACAGCGATGACAGATGAGTGAAGGCGGAGGATCTTTCAAACTTAAGGAGAAATTGCCTGCTTGACTTGACACAGCCAGGGAGTTTACCGGGGAGGAGCAGCAGGGTGCGCTCTGAGGGCCCAGGGGCGCAGCGCGTCCCCCACCTCCCTCGCCGGCTTCCTCCCGCCTTGGCGGAGGCTCTGTGGTGGCGCTTTCTTCCTCCTCCGCGCCGGTCGTTTGTGACTCCCACCACTTTCTCCCACAGCAGGGCGGAAGCCGCTGCACGTTTCCCGTGTGAATCCTTGGCTCAGGTGTTAGCCTGCTGCTGCTCTGACCAAACACACTCACGTATTTTATTTTTCAGTTTCATAAGAACATCTGTTTTCAGTCTGCATCTGTGCTCGGATTCCATCCCATGAGCTGCCCTGGCGTTCGCTGCAGCTGGACTTTGAGTTCTCGCTCTGCACATTTCCTTTCTGAATCAGTAATGGGCTAGTTGTACTTCTAAACGTGAGACAGAAAACTCTTCTTGCACTGCTCACGGGCTGTGGTGGTTTTTGCTGGTGGCCAAGCAGTTCGAGCAGCAGAGCCAGCTTCTGGGAATCAGAACATCTTGGACCCAGGAGGACTCTCCCAGTCCTGAAGGGTAGCTCTAGTCTGTGGCTGAGCTGTGGACCAGCTGTCATATTTTTGCGATGCTAACCAGTAGGCTTGGTCTGTCCGCTGAACTTGAACTACAAGTTCAGATGGCTCTTGGACCATCGCAGTGTGCTCCAGTAGGGACCAAGCCTGAAGCAAGAGCAGCTAGGTTTCTGACCTTCCTGTGGGGTTTGGTTCAACACAGACATGCTTGGTTGCTTCCCCAGGCCCATGCCCAACATTCCTTATGTCTTTCATAGGGTACACATGGGTCTCACGGAGCCAGCAAGAACATGCAAGAAGTCAAGGAAAAAGAAAAGAAGGCTGAGA
>RJWM01048367.1:0-11522 GCA_004363535.1 Dasyprocta punctata
GAGTATGACCAGGATCGATGAGCAAGCACGCAGCTCTGCATGTAGATTATGATCTCCGACAGGGGCACCTGGAGCTGCTCTCGGCCCATCCTCAGGTCTTACTTGCAGCTCAGGAGCAGTGCTTGAGTCCCATGGTGGCAGAAATGTGAGAACTTAGGATCCACTGGATAAGGACACTGTCTTAAATGCTGGGGTTCATAATGTCACAGCAGATGAGAATGAGGAGGGTGCTGTGGCAGGACAGGGGCTGCAACCAGTTACAATCTCCTTTCCTGGCCCTGCGTAGTGATCCCTACTGGGACCCCATATGTCTCCACCACCTGGATGGCAGCACTGTGGGCTGCTCCTGGCAGAGTTGCATTGTTACTATGGTTACATTTTTCTGGCACTTTGATTTCTTCTTTGGCTCTCAATTAATTACCGGGGGGAAAGTTTATTTTCTTTGTCACTTAACTTTGTGTGTTACACTCATTTATCCTTTTGTTAATTTTCAGAGGTATAGCTTTGCAACATTGCCTGGTTAGATTTTCTTTTCCTGTTTGTTTTGCTTGCTTGCTTTTCAGATGTTTATTTACTTTGGTTTTTGGTTTACAAGAACAGAATTTTGTTGTCTCAGATCTCTGGAGTCTAAAATTATTACACTAAATTGTTGGCCTCTACAACTGCCTGGGAATCCTTCCTCACCCACTCCTGGCTTCCGGTGATGGTGGCAGTGCTCGGCCTCTTTGGTGTGTGGTTATGTGATGCCAATCCTCTGTCTCCACGTGGCCTTCTTGTCTTCCTGTGAGGACACTTGGCCAGTTGAATGTTAATTTTATGAAGCTACTGATGTTCCCTTTGAAGCTTATTATATTACCAAGTTTATAAACATTCCACAGACATTTGAAAAAGAATCTTAGTGATATCTTTGATACTTATTGACAGGTTCAATGCTCACCTTTTCTTAAAAGATTTTATTCCTCATGACATATTTTGTTAAAGATTTATTTTGATTTTTTGAATGAGTTTTTTAAGATAAAACTTGTACAGATATCTCACTGATTTTCAACCAATTATCAGAACTTTGTTATCAAATAAGGTTTTAGTCTATTTCTGTTTCCTAATTTTGTCAATTTTCTATCATCTTATGTATTCCTCTTTTTTGTAATTTCTCATTTTTTTATCCTCGGAGACTTTTGTTTTGCTATTTCATTCTACTGAGATGAATTTTTACAATAGATGTTATGTATTTGAACCTGCATTTTCTTAACAATATCAAAAATCAAAAGGGACCCATTATGCATATTTTTATTTTTTATTTTAAAGAAAAAAAGCACAGAAATATCAAAAAGCAACCAAGCAAACACATGAACAACAACAATAACAACAAAAAAAAGCTAAAGCCAAATGAGAACAACAAAAACAGCAAAAAAAAAAAAAAAACCCAATAACAATACAGAATTTCAAAACAAGATGACAGGAATTTAACAATGCTTGTTATATTTCATATTATTATGTTCAAAATAGTTGCTCTGGACTAGCTGTACAGAGGATAGAGCTCTACCCAGCCCAGCATCTCAGCACAATCTATCAAGGGAGCGACTGGCCAGCCTAACAGGACATAGAGATACTGAGCCCAACCCAGTCCAGAGCCCCAGAACTGCTCATCAGGGAGTGGCCAGCGTAGCTGCAGGGTCTTAGAGAACTTGAGCTCTGCCCATTACAGCACAAGGTGCGAGCTCCATTGTTCAGGGGAGTGGCCTCGTGGCAGGTCCTAGAGGTTGCGAACCCCACCCAACCAGGAGCAAGGCACCAGTACTATACAACTGGTACTCACCTGGGATTGCCTCGTACTCCAGAGGCTCTGAACTCCTAGCAGCCAGACTCAAGGTCGTGGTGGTGCCACACTGCGGAGTGCAGTCCACCTAGCTGCCTGGGTCCCGGATATTCGGACCCCCACCCAGTAAGGCAGTAGGTCCAGCAACACACTCTGGGGGTGAGGCCTCACTAGCTGCACAGAGCATCAAGCTCTGCCCATCCCAGCATCTCAGCACAATCCATCAGGGGAATGCCCAGCCAGTCTCGCAGGACACAGAGTTACCGAGCCCAGCTCAACCCAGAGCCCCAGAGCTGCTCATCAGGTAGTGGCCAGCATAGCTGCAGGGCCTTCAAGAACTTGAGCTCTGCCCACTAGAGCACAAGGAGTGAGCTCCATTGTTCAGGGGTGCGGCCACGTGGCAGGTCCTAGAGGATGAGAACCCTGCCCAACCAGGAGCAAGGCCCTATCACTATGTGCCTGGGACTTGCCCGTGCTTGCCTCATGCACCAGAGGCTCTGAACTCCTTGCAGCCAGACACGAGATCCTGGTGGTGCCACACTCCCAGATGTGCTCCATCTAGCTACCTGGGTCCCAGAGATTCTGAACTCCACCCAGTCAGGCTGAAGGTTCAGTGACACAATGCAGAGCTGCATCTCCACTAGCCACCTAGGTTGCGGGGGTTCTGAATGGTACACAGCCAGGTACTAGGCCCCAGCAACAAGCCCCAGGTGTGTGACCCTGCTAGCTACAGGGAGGATACAAACTTTGTCTTGCCCAGTAACCCAGAGCAAACCAACAAAGTACATCACGGAAACACATGACCAGCCTCACAGACCACAGAACAAAAGGGTTCAGCACAATAATCTGGGTGTGTGCTGCAGCTAGCCAAAGGGATATTGGAGGATTGAAGCTCTATGCAGCACAGTGCTCCAGTGCAATCCATCGGGAGGCTGCCTGCCCAGACACACAGGTCCCAGAAGAATATGACAAAACAAAAGAGCAAGAGGCAGTCTCAAACCTCAGCCCACTGAGAACAAACCCAAGAGACACTCAAATGGAAGACAATGGGAGTCACACAACTGAACTTTCTGAAATGATAGCAACTGAAATGAACAAACAACTCCATGAGACTATAGAGAAACTCAAATCAGAAATAATCTTTCACTTAAAAAAATGAAATGGCAATCAGTGTGAAAGAAACGCTGTGTGTATCTAAAGAAGATCAAGATAAAAAATAGAACATAAGAAAATAATGGAAACTTTGAATGAACAAAATAAAACACAAATAGAATGCATGAAACAGATTCAAAGGGAAATTCAGGAACTGAAAAATTTCATGAAAACTTGGCAAAACAGCTTGAATGAAGCTGAAGATAAAGTCTCAGACTTGAAGATAGCATGGAAGCTTACAATCACAAAAGAAAAGATCTCTTAAAAATAACAAAGAACCAGGAAACAACAATTCAACAGCTGCAAGATGATGCCAAGAGAAATAACATAAGATTAATAGGCATCAATGAAAAATCAGGGGTCAATAGAAACAACCTGCAAAGATTATTTGCAGACATAATAGCAGAAAATTTTCCAAACATGGGAAGCGAATCTGATATACAGGTGAGTGAGGCATACAGAACTCCAATTAACCATAACCAAAATAAATCTTCACCCAGACATATAATAATAAGCATATCAGAAATACAGCACAAGAACAAAATACTAAAAGCTGTCAGAGAAAAGAAACAGATCACCTATGAAGGAAAACCTATCAGAATCACAGCAGACTTCTCCACACAAACCTTTAAGTCAAGAAGAGCTTAGAGTGAAGCATTTCAAATCCTGAAAGAAAACAACTTTCAACTCAGGTTGATGTACCCTGCAAAACTATCCTTAAAAACTGATGGAGAAATAAGATACTTCCATGACAAAGAACAACTGAAGAAATTTATGGCCGCTACAAAGAGTACTGAAGGGCACTCTAGAAAGAGACAAAGATAGCTACAATCTTAAGAACAACAACAAAAGGAAACCACTAAGCAGGGCAAATAATTAAACAGAAAATGTAGAAAACCAACAACAGAAAGATATCACACCAGGGATGAGTCAGTGCATATCAGTTATATCAATCAATGTAAATGGTCTCAACTCACCATTAAAAAGAAACAGACTGGCAGAGTGGGTTAAGAAACAAAATCCACCAATATGCTGTGTACAGGAAACACACTTAATTCAAAAGGAAACTCACAGACTAAAAATCAAAGGATGAAAAACAATACTCCCTGCAACAGGAACCCAGAAAAAAGCAGGGGTAGCTATGTTGTTTGCAGAAAATGTGAACTTCAAACCAAGAATGATCAAAAGAGATAAAGAAGGTCACTACATACTTGTTAGGGAAAAACTTCAAGAGGAAGAGATTACAATCATAAATATATATGCACCAAATATGGGAGCACCCAACTATGTAAGACAAACCTTAATAACCATGAAAAGCCAAGTAAACAATAATACAGTTATAATGGGGGACCTTAAAACCCCACTGTCACAGAGAGACAGATCAACCAAACAAAAAATCAGCAAAAAATAACAACTGAATCAAACTTGTGAATAAATGGACCTAGTAGATGTGTATCGAGTGCTCCCCTCATCAACATCAGAATACACATTCTTTTCAGCTGCACATGGGTCATTCTCTAAAATAGATCATATGCTGGTCCACAAAACATGCTTAAGTAAATGCAAAGAAACTGAAACAATTCCATGCATATTATCTGACCATAGCGCTATAAAATTAGAAATGAATAACAGAAAACCCACAAGAGCCCCATAAATGCATGGAAATTAAATAATACTCTCCTAAATAACCAGTGGGTCATAGAAGAAATTAAACAATACCTACAATTGAATGAAAATACAAATACAAATTACCAGAACCTGTGGCACTCAATGAAAGCAGTCCTCAGAGGGAAATTTATAGCACTAAACTCTCAGATCAGAGAAATGGAAAGAACACACATAAACAAACTAAAGCTGCACCTCAAACTTCTAGAAAAAGAAGAACAAGTCAAGTCCAAAGCCAAAGAAGGGAGGAAATTATCAAGATCAGAGCAGAAATTAATACAATTGAAATTAAGAAAACATTGCAAAGAATTAATGATGAATCGAAGAGTTGGTTCTTTGAAAGAGTAAATAAAATTGACAAACCCCTAGCCACCCTTATCAAAAAGAAGAAAGAAAAAACTCAGATTCATGCAACAAGAAATGAAAAGAGTGAAATCACTACTGACCCTGTGGAAATACAGAAGATCATCAACACCTACTTCAGAAAACTTTACTCACATAGATTCGATAACACAGAAGAAATGGACAGATTCCTAGAAACCTATGAATTACCAAAGCTGAACCAAGAAGACGTAAAGCTACTGAATAACCCAATCTCAGCTAATGAAATTGAAAATGTAAGTAGGACCCTACCAACAAAGAAAAGCCCGGGCCCTAATGGATTCACCACTGAATTCTACAAGAAATTTAGCGAAGACTTAATGCCAACACTCCTAAAACTCTTCAATGAAATTGAAAGGGAAGCAAGTCTCCCTGACTCATTTCTGGAAACAAGTATTACCCTAATAACAAAACCAGAGAAAGACCCAACCAAAAGAGAAAATTACAGGTCAATCTCCCTAATGAACATAGATGCAAAAATCCTCAATAAAATACTGGCAAATAGAATACAGCAAGTTATAAGGAAGATTATAGATTATACACCGTGATCAAGTGGAATTCATCCCAGGAATGCAGGGATGGTTCAACATATGCAAATTAATAAATGTAATACACCATATCAATAGGGCCAAGGACAAGAATCACATAATCATTTCAATAGATGCAGAAAAAGCTTTTGACAAAATCTAACACCCATTCATGATCAAAACCCTACAGAAAATTGGAATAGATGGTCTCTACCTCAACCTGATAAAAGCCATATATCATAAACCAACAGCCAACATCTTACTAAATGGACAAAAAGTGAAAACTTTCAACCGAAAATCAGGAACAAGACAAGGATGTCCATTGTCACCACTCCTATTCAACATAGTTCTGGGAAGATTAACCAGAGCAACTAGACAAGAGAAAGAAATAAAGGGAATAAGAATAGGAAAGGAAGAAGTAAAATAATCACTCTTTGCAGATGATATGATACTCTACATAGAAGACCCCCAAAAATCCATTGAAAGACTTCTAAATGTAATACTTGCCTGCAGTAATGAGTGAGGGCGGATCGTTTCCCTTTCAGCTTCTTTAAAAACTTTCAGGAATATTGGTGTTAAATCTTCTCTGAATTTCTTATAGAATTCAGCCATGAATCCATCAGTAAATGGACATTTTATTGTTTGTAAGCTTTTAATTACATTTTCAATTTCATTAACTGATATTTGATTATTCAGGATTTTTTATATCTTCTTGATCCAGTTTTGGTAATTCATATGTTTCCAGGAATCTGTACACTTCTTCTGTGTTTTCCATCCTATGAGAGTATATTTTCAAAATAGGTATTGATGATCTTCTGAATTTCCACAGGCTCTGTAGTCGTGTCACGCTTTTTATTTCTTATTGTGTGGATTTGAGTTTTTTCTTCCCTCTTTTTGATAAGGTTGGCTAGAGGTTTATCAATTCTATTTATTCTTTCAAAGAACCAACTTTTTGATTCATTAATCCTTTGTATTATGTTCTTTGTCTCAATTGCATTAATTTCTACTCTAATATTTATAATTTTCCCCCTTCTTTGGGCTTTGGGCTTGACTTGTTCTTCTTTGTCTAAAAGTTTGAGGTACAGCATTAGGGTATTTGTGCTTGTTCTAGTTTCCTGATGTGAGAATTCACCACTCTAAATTTTTCTCTGAGAACTGCTTCCTTTACATCCACAGGTTCCCGTAAGTAGTATGTGCAGTTTTTGTTTGATTGTATATATTTTTCAATTTCTTCTTAAATTTCCTCTTTCACCCATTGGTTGTTAAGTAGTGTACTATTTAATTTCTATGTGTTTATGGATTTTTTGCAGTTTCTTTTGTCATTAATTTCCAATTTCATTGCATTATGATCCAATAATATATATGGAACAATTTCAGTTCCTTTGCATTTACTTAGACATACTCTATGGACTAGTATATGGCCTATTTTAGAGAACATCCCATGTGCACCTGAAAAGAATGTGTATTCTGATGTAGTTAGGTGGAACACTCTGTACATGTCTACCAAGTCCATTTCTTCACAAATTTGATTCAGTCCTGTTATTTCTTTGCTGATTTTTTTGTCTAATTGATTTGTCTCTTTGTGACAATAGAGTGTCAGGGTCCCCATTATAATTGTATTACAGCTTATTTGATTTTTCATGTCTATTAATATGTGTCTTATATAGCTAGGTGCTCCCATATTTGGTGCATATATATTTATGATTGTAATCTCTTCCACTTGAAGGTTTCCCCCAACAAGTGTGTACTTACTGTCTTTATCTCTTTTGATCATTCTTGGTTTGAAGTTCACATTGTCTGCAAACAGAATTGCTATCCCTGCTTTTTTCTGGGTTCCTGAGACATGGAATATTGTTCCCATGCTTTGATGTTCAGTCTATGAAATTCCTTTTGAGTTAAATGTGTTTCTTGTATACAGCATATTGTTGGATTTTGTTTCTTAATCCACTCTGCCAGTCTGTTTCTTTTTAATGGTGAATTGAGACCATTTACATTGATTGATATAACTGATATGCACTGACTCATCCCTGGTGTGATATCTTTCTGTTGTTGGTTTTCTACATTTTCTGTTTAATTATTTCCCCTGCTTAGTGGTTTCCTTTTGTTGTTGTTCTTAAGATTGTAGCTATCTTTGTCTCTTTCTAGAGTGTCCTTCAGTACTGTTTGAGGCCATTTACATTAATAGTTGTAACTGATATGTATTGGCTTATCTTTGTCATAGTATCTTTCTGTTGTTCTTGAAATTGTGCTTATTTTTATCTATTTCTAGAATATCTTGCAGTACTCTTTGTAGGATTGGTTGTGTGGTCATGAAGCTTTTCAGTTGTTCTTTGCTGCAAGAAGTACTTTATTTCTTTTTTTGAAAGATAGTTTTGCAGGGTACATCAATCTGGTTTAGACACTGTTTTCTTTCAGTAAAATAAATACTTTATTCCATCCTCTTCTTGACTTGGTTTGTGTTGAGAAGTCTGCCATGATTCTGATATGCCGTCCATTATAGGTCATCTTTTTCTTTTCTCTAGTGGTTTTTATTATTTTGTTCTTATGCTGAAACTCTGGGATCTTGATTGTTATATGTCTGGGTATAGATTTATTTTGGTTATGGCTAATTGGAGTTCTATAACCCTCACTTATCTGTATGTCAGGTTCTTTCCCATGTTTGGGAAAGTTTCTGCTATTACTTCTGCAAATAGTCTTTTTAAATTATTTATATTATCTCCTTTTTTGTACACACCTATCAGTTTTATATTGTTTCTCTTTGTATTGCCTCGTGGCTGTTGAATTATTTCCTGATTCCTCATTATTTTTAAGAGATTTTTCCTTTCATGATCATTAGCCTTAATCATGTCTTCAAGATCTGAGGATCTGTCTTCAGTTTCATTCATGTAGCTTTGCCAACTTTCAATGGAATTTTTGATTTCCTGGACGAGATGTTGAGTCTATTTCATGTATTCTAATTGTTTCCTGTATTATTCATGTAAGGTTTCCATCACTGTCTTATGTTTCTCTATTTTTTTATCTATGTCTTCTTTGGATATACTCACCAATTCTTTCATTATGTCTGTCATTTCTGTTTTTTCCCTTAGCAATTATTTCTGGTCTGATTTCCTTTACAGCTTCCTGGAATTGTTTCTTTACTTCCATTGCTATCATTTCAGAAATTTCAGCCATGTGATTTCCACTTGAATCTGTGTCCATGTCTCCTGGACTTGATCTGGATGGGTGAGAAATTTGAGACTGCATTTTTTTTTCTTTCATTTTGGCATTTTCCTATGTTTCCCTGGATCAGCCAGATTCCAAGTCCTGGTTGCATCTGGTGCTGGTGGGCCTTTCAGTAGTGGGCCTCCCTGAGGCTTACTGATGGCTGTGGGTCTCTGGGTAAAGATTCTAGGTCCCCACTGACCCCACACAGGGTTCCTGGAATATTGTAGGTTGCTGGGCATGGACACTCAGTCCATGTGGAACTCATTGAGGGTTCATGGATGACTGCACCATTACTTATTTTGAAACAATACATAAATATTTTGAGGTCAGTCTTTGTTAATTTACATGCTATGTGTTTTATTTTTTAATTTTTTTATTTTAAAGTTAGTAAAATACAACAGAACATAACAGAATAAAGTCAATCAAAACAAAGCAGTAGGACTGGTACAGAACTTCAAAGATCGATAATGTGAGTACAATAGCTACTATAACATACCTTGCTATCTTCAGATTAGCTGACCATTCCAACAGGTGTAGTAGAATTGAACCAAAAACAAAACAAACCAAAATCAATAAAAACAGAATATAAAATAAAGGAAAAAAAAGAGAAAAATAATAAAGATCAGAGTAAAGCAAAATGATGAGAACCATACTGGTCCTCGAAGACAAGACAGAATAGAGTCCCCCGTATTTGCAGCATTGCCTGCTGTCATCATGCAAAGAGACGTTCAGGGTGCTGATCAGAGGCCTGCAACATCTACAAAACAATACTAGCGTTTAGTTGCTTTATGTACCATAGTTGCCATCAATTTAGCCAGACCTCAGAGCCTGCAGCTTGCTTATGGGGGGGGGGCGGGTGTGGCGGATATATATGGATGATGTCGTTGATTCCAAGCCCTTGTGCCAGTGCCGCGTGGGCCCAGCAAGTTGGGGCCCGGTTGGGCCCATTCTGGTTCTCCTCTGGCGTCTGGGCAGCACCCAACCCCGGAAGGCAGATCAGTTCTCTCTTGATGTGAGCTGGCGCTGCTCAGGCCCAGTGAGTTGGGGCCCGGTTGGGCCCATTCTGGTTCTTCTCATGCTATGTGTTTTATAGCCTAGTTTTTTTCTGTTTTTTGTTTGTTTGTTTGTTTGTTTTGGGTGGTTTCTTTGTTTGTTTTCTGTCTTCCCACATTTCTTCTTAGGGCATACTGGTTATAGGAATTAATGGCTTTCGTTTTGGCAGATTGGTGCACTTACATAACATACTTTGATTATTCTCCACATTGCTTCCATTCCCCCACTTTACCTCCTAGCATCAACTTTGAGGGAAGGGTTTCAATGTGTATAATATATTTTCATCATATACATTCCAACTGCTACCCACTTTAAAACCACTCCAATTCCTGTTAGTCCCTTTCTCTTGCATGAAAATATTCACCTTCTACTTTCTTGTCAAAATTTTTAGAGCCTACATGTGAAAGAGATCATGTAATACTTGGCTTGCTGAACCTAACATTGTTTGGTTGTTTTGTTTTCTTTGTTTTTGTTTTCAACATGATGATCTCCATATGTATCCACTTTTTTGACAAGTGACTAATTTTCATTCATTTTTATGATTGATAGGCATCTAGGTTTGTGCCACATCTTGGCTATTGTATAATGTGCTGCAAAGCACGGGTACACAGGAATCCCCATGGTGTGCTGACTTCAATGTCTTTGGGTACATACAAAGGAGTGGTATAGCTGGATCAAACGATCTTTCTATTTTTGATTTTTTGAGGATGCTCTGTACTGATTTCCAAAGTGGCTTATTAATTTAAGTTCCCACAAGCAGTGTAAAAGTGTTTCGTTTTCCCCAACATAATTGACAGCATTTATTATTTTTTGTATTTTTATACCTATTCTGACAAGGGTGAGATTAAATCTTACGTAGTTTTAATTTGTGTTTCCTTAATGTCTGAGGATGCTGAACATTTTTTCTCATACTTGCTAGTCATTTCTACTTCTGTTCAATTTTTCAGCCCATTTATTGGTTGGGCTATTTTATTTTTTTTAATTTTTTTTGAGACTGGGTTGTTCTATATTTCAGGACATTGAACTCAATATATAGCTCAGGATGGCCTCAAATTCATTTCAATTCTCCTGTCTTAGCCTCCTGAAATCTAGGGACTACAAGCCAGTGTCACCACATACAACTAGAAGTTAATTATTTGAACTCTTTCTATATTGTAGCTATTAATCCTCTTGAAAGATTACTTGACAAAGATTTTCTTCCATTCTAAAGGTTGTCTCTTGTGTTATGCTTCCATTGCTATGCAGAAATTTTTATTTTGATATAGTGTCATTTGTTGATTCTTACTATTATTTCCTGTGTTGATTCCTATTCAGGGAGTCTTTGCCTGTGATTATAGCTTCAGGTGTTCCCTTTGTTTCCTTTTAGCAGTTTTAAAGTTTCAAGTCTTATACCAAAGACTTCAGGATCTCTGCAACAGGGAGACAAAGATCATATATACTGTATAATATACTACAATAATATCATCCTCATGTCATGGAAGAGGAAATATAAATTGTGAATCCAAGTCAGATGGAAGGTTGATGGGACCCAAAGTCAGGGGTCTTGACCTTCCCTACCACAGTGAGTATGCACTGAAATAATTGGCAAATCTTTATTTCCCAGGTTAACAACTATGTTTTTTCTGTATTTATTAGGAAAATTAGGGATCACAAATCAGTTTATTTCTGTCATTTTGTTTTTCTAATATTTGATTTTTTGTTTGTTTTGTTACTCCCAATAACTT